>CM068838.1:10355933-10630933 GCA_028554795.2 Sinohyriopsis cumingii | reverse complement strand
GAAAATGAAATCGATTTTAAAAATTAGAGAGTAATCATTTCTTTGCAGAAATTAGATTTCGGAATTGGGTATTACAACATGTCGGATGGACACATGCACAATAATTTTACTAAATCAATAACATCAATGAAACTAGTAAAGATTTATTTCTCGATGACTGTTACAACCACAAAATGTTCTTGAAAACAGCCGTGATGGGGGTAACTTCAGATGTTGACGACCAAGAAAGTATTGGTTTTTAATGTTTGAACACAAATAAAAGTTAAAATTAATCTGAGTAATAATTACACAGTACACTTAACCAAAACATTTCGAAATTGCTAGGATTCAATAAACAAAAAACTATAAAAGCATCTACGTAATGAGATCAAGTTTGTAGCTTTTGTAATCCAGTACATTTTCGGGTATCCGGGTATGCCATAACACCAAAAATTGCACTAATGGCTATTTTCGAGTGTATTTCGCAGAGAGATTTTATCATACGGTGTTACATCACCTACACGCAATTACCGAGCTATACCGTTCGCCGAACGAGCATACACTTAACAGATGAAATTGCAGAATTAATAGATAGTCATGCAATGGCGGCAACATGTGGTTTTCATGTAAAGTAAATATAGTAGTGTAGGCAAAACAATATGTTGGAAATAAATCAACAGAAAACTTAAACATAGTACAAAAACAGATACAAAAAAAATACTCAAACGATTAACAGTGATTTAAATGTCGGTAATCATCATATAGCCCATTTGCATGATTCTAACAAAATAACTGGTGCATAACATGCACGATGTGTTCTATTGCGGAAAGCGGATAGCCAGATTCTAAATACATTTAGGGAGAGCAATTTAAAAGACAACATGCCGAGGAGGGAACAAGCTGATGATGCATTAACTTCTGTTAAACAGAATGGCATTTTAACAGCTTGCAAAATCGCAAAGCTACAACAAAAAACAGATTGAAGAGAACAGAAAACAAATTTGCAGAAGATCAAGAATTAAAAGATTCGGTATGTTACAAAACCTACCAGCATACAAGCCATAACAATGATAAGAGGAACTGCCGACGATTTACCAAAGTGAAGGAAGATCTGCAATGACCGATATCCAAACTTTACTATGATAATATATGGTGATTGTGAGAGGAAGTAATTTATACATATTCAATTGCTTTTTTCATGTGAATGGAAATCTTTTCGCGATACTTTCAAGTAAATGTATTATATAAGCTGCCTGCTATTATTTGATACATATCTAAATAGAGTGACAAATATTCAATCCTAACATATCCTGTCCAACTTAACAACATTATATATTTACTCTCTGTTCATTGTACACATAGGTCTTGTTCTAAGGCAACATTTTCTGTTGTAAACCTTTTCTTCATCATGTGTGTGAAGTTTCATGTAAGTGTGAATGTTAATTTAATCTAGACGATGTTACAAAGTATTGGTTTCTTCACGAAGGTTTCACAGAATTTGGATTGTTAAAAGAATAAAATCTATATCCGTTTCACTACTATTGAAAATAATATGTATGTCATTTTGTAATGATTATTTTTTATGTTATGTTTATTCGTATTTCTGATATTATTTCTTGCTTGGATTGGAAATATTTTTGGGATAGGGTACTCGAGAATATAAGTTGATTTTCCTTAGTAAAACCTAATATATTGTACGATTACTAAAACTTAAATGTGAGGCAAAAAGGGGGGAAGCCACATTTACGTGTGCATATCTTTCACAACATTCTGCTACAAAAATGTGAGCCCCTTTTTCAATTTTTTTAAATACACGAGCAATATCTTACACATCATTTGTCTTTTTTTTGTGTGCACACAACACACAAATGTTTGTGTTCGTCTTCATGATACATCAGCCTATGGTTTTATTTTCTGTTTATATCGAAACTATTTTATAGCATTTCAAACGAGTTTTATGGTACAAGCTAAAATGTTTTACCGGATGTCAAACTCGAACTATGAACCTTGGATTTAGAAATCAAACTAATATTAGAGGGAACAATTTCAGTCAGTTACCTTTACTTTAATTTCAAGTCTTTTTGAAGACTGTAGTTTTCTTTCTGTCTGTTTACTCTGCTGCATTAAATGTCAGATTTCATTGTATTGTGTGTGCCTGCCTACTCGAGTTTTCGTATCGGACTGCATCTTAATTAAACGTATGACCTATCAATGCATTGCGAGCTTAAGAATACCATATGTACCATCATCCAAGCACTCTTCTTATGTTGCAAAATCTTCTTGATCAAGTCCATTATGGCGGGTAAGATTTAAAACACTATCAAAGGTGAGGCCTGGGTTGACGGGCAATATCGTAATTCTAGGGTGCGGCGTTGTACTTCCGAAGAAGGCCAATAGGAGCCGTCAAGAAGGTCAGAGCTGTTTAAGAAAGCAGAACCGAACTGCCTGCCCATGATGAGAGAATCGCAGTCTGATCAGTATTGATATGACAATATGATTTACTTGACGATACTTCGGCTGCTTATACTCTCAGTCAATTGCGTGAACAACCACATGAACCCTGGACTCAGGGCTTGTAAGTTTCATCGAGAAAATCATGGTAGTCCATTGCTGCAAAGAAATAGATACTGCTGTGTCCACTGGATGCTTCCTTGGGACTATTCTGAGTTTTGATTTGTTTCCTCTTGCTGAAATCACAAGTCCGATAGTTATAGTAGGATCACAGCTTAAACTAAAGGTATATTTTTAAAAAATATTTTGAAAAGGAGTTCGTAAGGTGACTGTACCTCAAGGGAGCGAGTATTATCAAAAAACTCATCTTCAAATATATCAGTGCTATTCGTAAAAGAAATTCATTGGCTTCCGTGTTTGTCATGAAATGCCATATAACTTGTCATGCTCGTTATAAATTAGTCCCAATCAGGCTGTGCTGTAGAAATACTAAATAATTACTGTGCTATTTAAACTTCAAAATAAATCGAAATAAGGGTCCAGTTTTCAAAGGCATTGTTAAAGATGCCTGACAGATGCACAACCACAACACTGATTAAAAGAACAGAGATTATCGGAATAATGTTTGAGCAAGAAAACTGATCTCCATTAATTTGTCCGGTACCTATACACATATGTTAATTTGTTGCATTTCGTGCTATACCACGGTGAATTATAACCATTTATTGATATGATTAGAGTGATTGTAATTCCTTCTTTGCTGTAATCTACGAAGTCCTTCAGATTTAAAGCGATTCACCAATATTCAGCTTATCAAAGTACAATAAGGTTTGCGCTCTTCATGTTTTCGAGGATTACTCGTTTTAACTGAAATCCCGTATTTGTATTCCAATATGATCTTAAAAGAAGAAACTCATTTAGTCAGTGAATGGGGAACATCAGTTTACACATATATGCTGTGACAGTTTGAGAAGTCTCAAAATTGTCGTTTTGATAAACAATGTGTGCTGATTCTTTGTAGGAATTATCAGAATACCATTTTCTGTACTATGGTAGGTCCAAATAACAGGCATTAGTATTCTCCAGACGTTTATCAAGAACACAAACAAATAAAGAATGATTGCGACAGGAAATAATACACCGGAAATGGCCAGGGATTTCTTTGACATTGATAAGGAAACTACTTCGAGTAGATGTGTCAAGAAAGTAACTATTAGAAAAGTGTCTGTAAGCTCGTGTTTCGTGCCTAAAATTATAAATCAATTCTAAGATCTCATTTGATTACACCTGTACTTGAAGAACTAATGAAGAGTCTAGACTTCTTAAATCTGACTGAATAACTTGTAGTCTGGCTAATGTTGAACCTCTGTAAGCTCTCATGATAAAATAAATGACCGGCACCCATTTCACAAAGTATACCAAATATATACAGCCCTCATGCATTCCAATTTAACACTTAAAATATTATTTATACAATGACGTATTTAAACGTTAGATGGTACATAACACCTGCTCAAAAATATATAAGCATCTATATGTAATTTATAAATGGCCCATTATGTGTGTCTTAATGATACGAGTTTTATCAAATAGGTTCTTTGTCTCATATAAATATGTTGGCAAATTATGATAGCAATCTCTTTCAGAAATAGTCATAAATGTAAATCAATACATCTTTTCAATTTGTACAAATATTTAAAATGCAGAATTACAAACACCAGTAAAAGCGTGCGACTTTAATGACATACAAGATCTACTGCCAAGGACATGGCATTAATATGGCTTCATTTACATATTTGTTCCAACTCGAATTTCCTGATCAAGTCCTTAACCATATTTTTGTTTTCGGAATATTTTCCACATTGTGCTTCAGGAAATCACATATAAGTGATTCATATGTCCTATATTTATACCTGTTCTGAGGTCACCTCTTAGTTCTCAATGGCACGTCCAAGAACCAACGACATCATTAATAACATTCAATATTGTCGTTGTTGACTTAGGAGCTACACGGCCAATATAGAAAACTAGTATATAAACTTTAATGGAAAACTATCTTACCTGAGCAAACCTGCACTAAGTTTTATCCTAGTCTGCAGCATTTCTGCAGTAACATAAGATCTCATTGTCATATACGTCGTACCTACTACTTCTTTTTTATCTTTCTGATATTCATTAACTTTACATTTCTTATGTGACTTTTATTATCTTACGCTGCTTCTTCAATAATCGCAGAACTTGGCGTTTTGTATGACGCCTACGACATATGGGTTACCGAGATCCTTTTTAACTACTCATTAGCTTGTATGACGATTATGTGCTTTTTTTGGACCCTAATATATTTATAATTCAGGTGCCCATATCCGTGCATCCATCCTGAGAAACATTACACTGCTTCCCACGTCCCAAAGTAGGCTAATAGGGAAATCATTACCCTTGTTTTCGTTATTTTATGTATACTGTTCGTTTGATGATTAGCTCTTTTATGGATAATTTGACAATATAATACTGAGAATATTTAATCCATTATGAGATACAGACCCTGTAAGATTACTGCTTAGAAATCTTATTTATTTATGTATCAATCAATCATAAAGGGTTTGGTTTATTATGTGTCTTCCTTTACAAGAAAGAATGTATTCATCTCAATGTGGTTCTGTACGTACACATTAAAATTGGATGCGGAAGACAGAGAATTTAGTCCAAAACATTACAAACTTCCAAATGGTTGATGCAAATTATTTGCAAGATATAATATGTTGGCCATGAAATTAAACACTAGTTCAAGAACGAAATATGCTTTCTCTGGTGTTTTGATGATCCAGTTCGACTGCGCATGTTTTAATGTACCAGACCATTTCCCATCTGTAATTCCGTTGTTGTTGACGGGCATCAACCCTGTTGAAGTTACCGCTTCAGTTTATATTGCACAATCTCTCTATATGGCGCCGTGGCGTTCTTTTTTATCGAATAAAATAGAAATTAAATTTAAATCTCATTTCAACTAAATCCAACATTTCTAACGGAAAGTGTTTCTTTGCCTTTGCTTTACACAAATTGCAATTTTACAGTGCTTAAATATTTAAATTGGTTGTACACGAGGTACGATTATATCATCGGTTTTCTAGGAAACATACATAGCACCGATTTGCATTAAAATACTAGTCAGTGGGCAAACATGATATTTCCATTAACGAATACAGTCATTTGTCTTTAAATGACATAAGTGTCCTTTGATGAATAAAAGCCTTACGATAATCAAGATACGGCTTTCAGTACAAATACCAGTTGGTACATCATGCATCCCAGCAAGAGAAGATTTTATTTCAAGTCTGTTCTTGTAATTGGCATAACGAAAATTGAAAATGATTGATGGTATTTCTATAAAATACAAGTTTATTCGAGGATTATGACTTTCCTTCTGTCTGTGTACTCTGCTAAATTAAATGTCAGATTTCAATGCATTAGTCGTGAGCCTGTCTACATGAGTTTCAGGAACTTTCTTGTGGTTGTCTACATGAGTTTCGGGAACTTTCTTGTGGTTGTCTACATGAGTTTCGGGAACTTTCTTGTGGTTGTCTACATGAGTTTCAGGAACTTTATTGTGGTTGTCTACATGAGTTTCAGGAACTTTATTGTGGTTGTCTACATGAGTTTCAGGAACTTTCTTGTGGTTGTCTACATGAGTTTCAGGAACTTTCTCTACATGAGTTTTAGGATATTTCTGCATCTGAATTAAATGCATGACATATCAATACATTGCGAGTTTACGAATACCACATGTTAAGGTATAAAATAGTGATGTCTTGTAATGTCTCAACTATGAATGTCTATATCTATTTGTTTGAAGTTCAGTATGGAAACGTGCTCTCTTACAAACGTTCCTCACACAGACACGCTCTCATAATCGTCCATAGGCCAAAGGTTCGTTTGTCTCTCTGCGGCGGGTGTTGAGCTATTTGCGGTAGCCACTGAGGCATAGGTATGCCACCTCCTTTCTGTCCCAGAACAAGTGACACGTGGAAGCCTAGCAGATAGAACCCTCCAAAAGCAAGAAAACCTAGGCACGGCCCATCCAGATATATTAAGTCATGGCCTACCTGTGGGTTCTAGTCTATAAAAAAGAAAGAAAACCCGACTTCAGCTTATGTTAATAAAACGCAATCTGAAGTATCCAGGCATGTTGATTCATGGCCATACACAGAAATATGCTAAAATGTAATTTGTCGACAGCCAATTTTGAACCGACCACGTTGTATCAAATCATTTTATCCTCTTCAATAACTGGCACAACGGTGTGCGATTTGTGTATCAGTGAGCGAAGTTTACTTGATGGTATTCCACAACCACATTCAACATTAGCTGAAGTTCTTCGTCAAAGATGTGTCCGTCCTTTACAGACCTAGATTTGTGGTCTGATATACCATAGATCGCTGCTATATCGCCATGCATTTTCAGGTTTTACTTGGAGTCGTTGGTTAATAAACAAATCACCGAGTCTGCCGGAAGGGACAGCCGCCTGAAGCCCTTCCTCGATAGAGGGAATGGCAATAATGGTCACAAGTAACCCTTCACCGTAGGCTCCCTTATCTATACTAGCTGTCACGTCAGACCTATCTTAGCCACTGCCACACCGGTTGTAATTTTGCTGACAAAACATCCCTTCTAGGTTTTGTTCAAGTATGCGTCTCCGTTTGCTGATTCGCTAACGTTTAAAGCTGCGCAAGCACGATTCGATTAATGTATGAACGATGTATATATAATATTCAAATGCTTTAAATTGTAATATTTGAGAATGATCGGCATAGCATTTAATCTTTGAGCATGATCTAAATCCATATTGTATTAGTATTCGGTATCGTTCTTATCGGATAATCTGATTTCTTATATTATGAAGGACATATTTGTGTGAATCCTTTTTTTTTACTTTCATTTTTTGACTGTAAGGTGAAAGTAGCTATTCCTTCAGTATTGGTTATAGTTGTGAGTGAGAAAGATACGCCAATAATCAGATCCACCGGAATAATCATCGGCATTAGCCCGTTGACCTCAGAAACCTCGAACAGCAGATCTGGAAGACTTGGTGCTCTGCAACGTGACAAAGACGTAGATCCCGGGCTCAGTTGTGACAACGGTGCACTAGTGTTCCATTTCCTGTAGTCATTTATCTTTAATGTTAGCTAGAACAGCCAAGACGGATTGCGATTTTCTATTTCGCAGCCAATCAAAGTGGTTTAACTGAAAGTGTATAATTTGCTATAGTCATAATCAAACAATACGGTTTGTGCTTGGACTATCTCGATCGGATATTTGGCCAAGACCACGTGAACTACCTTTATCATGGATACTATAGAGGGCGCTAGTAGGAATGGGATTCCAGCATTTGTGTGAGCCGTACTTGGCGCATAGATATCATTCGTTTCGGACATTTAGAAACATTCGTGGCTGATGTCAAGGACAGCATAAACTTTCTCACTGACCTGGCAACTTACATTTAAGGTACCATGGAAGTGTTTCATTACACCGTTCCGATGGTGAGTGTGCTTTTCGAATAGGGTTATATATGGTATTCGGCGACATGTAGTGCAATGGCACTATCATGGACTACAGAACGGTAATTGTCGTCGCGACGGAAAACAGCAGTGTGGTCTTGACGGCGATGTTAAGTCAGCCCCAATCCTGTCACTAGTCCGAACTGGAGAAAAGTTCATACTAAACAATGACACAGCAGGTAGTCTAAACAAAACACTCTGGCAACGCCGGTACCCAAAATGTATGATATTAACTTGTCATTGGTGGAGTAGTGGGTAGGTAAACCTGGTTTACTAAACATCTGTAGCCCTTTTTTTAGATAGGCACACATCAGAGTGCCATTAGTCAACACAACAGCATAGGGATGTCTGGCGAGACAGGCTACAGCATTGCCAGCCGTGACCAGGATCAAGCATATGGCACTGCCTATCATGCCTTCAAGTGAGACTATTGTTTTCTTTGCCAACTTGGCCAATGGACCAGTGAGGCTCCTTAGGTAAATTTGTATCTACTCATTTACTCCACCCTGTCCGTCAGAGCTGATTTTGCGGCTGGGGAAAGAACGCTGCCGTCTCCTCCACTACCGGTCGTCTCGGGAATTGCCAATACAATAATTCTCACTGTTATACCAAATGTTGTCAGGATGCTGGCATAGTTAATCACTCCTCTTAATATGTATTTCAGAGGATTTTACCCAGTTCTGTGTCTTCGTTTAGAATATGATTAATGGTATCGCGAGCTCTGTTGATTTGGGGTCTGGGAGTTTCTTAATAAGCATTGTCTCATTCCATGGGCTAATAATGTTCTTCCAGTCTAGATGGTTGTACCTTGAGTTAACTGCGATTCCAGGTATGTTCACCCCTGCCTAATCTTCGTGGATGCGTTAATATCATCATCAAGCTTAGTAACCCACGCTATGTCACTTGATAGTTAACCAGTTTGGATTTTCTGCGACTTGTCCAAATCCATCAGCTCCATCCATGTTATGCCTCTTCGGTTACCTTTTGTACCTCGGTAACATTATGTATCCACAACCCTTCTAAAATCTTGTAGCAAAGTCGTATTCATCTAAAGCTGGACAGCACATACTTACTTACAGTTCGAAGTACAGTCAACGCCATCTGAGAGGTAAATTGGCATGGCTTTGTGAGACTCAATTAATTTCTCAGTATAGGCGGGGCAGAAAACTCCAACTCTTTAAAGCTGAGCAAACATAACTTCATCCTGCGAAGCTCGTGCCATCTACTCCTTCCCATCAGCTTGACATTGAACGATGCCAACAGAACGATTGCTAAGACAAATCGGCTACGCCAGCGTCAATATACTCATCAAAACGGAGAGCTAAGTAATATTCAGTATCAACAACTCCGACATCAGGGACTGCTACATACTGTCTTGGATGAAGCCACAAAAGCGGGAGGACGCTGCCTACCAGGAATTACCATCGACTTTGCATTGCTTGAGAAACTCTTGTCCTTTCAATAATTGAATTAAAGGCTAACCTTAATAAAGACCGATAAATACCGCTGTACTGAAACACCGTACATAAAAGCTAGTGCGGACGCCGCATAATAGACCCTGGATATTATGCGCTTAGTAGGTTGGTTTCTTTACCTGCGCTATTCGTCGAAACTACCCAAGGAAGCATATATACATCATCTTCAACTCACATGCTAAACAGGAAGACTACTTATGATTGGATAATTCTACACAAACCCAATGCCGCTGGCCAGTGTCATAAGACAGCGTGTTGTCAGCACAGGTCACAAAATGGGTCATCGGGCTTCTTATTAGTGATACTAACACAAATTTCGACCATCCTACCGTCCATGGCTTGGTTATGCAGGAATTCTTGTATATGGGAATATCAGTCTTTTCTTTGTGACTAAGAAGAACCCATTTATATAGTAGATTTCATATGAATCATTTTTTGGTGGAAACTCTGTCTCGATGGGTTTGTTATTGTGACCTTGTTAACCCTCCACACGGATCCATTATGCAAAAAGACTTCAATGTTCTATATTCACCCTTTACCATAATGTTGTTCCAAAGGCTATCCACCATGAGACCTGCGTCGACCAGCAATATGGTGAGTATGGGGTGCAGCTTTGTACTTCCGCAGAAGGCTAATAAGAGCCGTCAATCTGAGTGAAAGATAGAGCTTTCCCAGATTGGAACCGAGCTACCTTCCCACGAAGAGAAGATCGCAAGATGATCATTATTGGGATAGACTAAATTATTTTGTTTGACAATTTTGCAGCTGCATACGCTCACAATCCCTATTGTGAACAACCACATACACGTTGGAAGCTAGTAGTTACCATCGAGCCAGTCATGTTAGACCATTACTTTTAATAATCGCAAAACCCAACGTTTCGAATGTCGCCAAAGACGTAAAGGTTACCATTTGACATACCCAGTAGCGGTACGACCATCATGTGCTCTTTTCTGGACCCAAATATATTTGCAAATCAGGATGCTCATATCAGTGCATCCATCCTAGAAAACATTACACCACTGCTCACGTCCGAAAGTAGGTCAAAGAGCAATAGTGACCCATGTTTCGTTATTGTATAATTACTAATCATTTTATAATTAGCTCTTTCATGGAGAATTTGACAATAATACTTAGAATATTTAATGCATGCTGAAGTATAAACTGTTGAGATTACTGTTTAGACATCGTATTTCTGTATATATCGAACAAACATAAAGGGATTGGTTCATTAAGTGTCTTCGATAACAAGAAAGTATGCATCCACCTGAAAACATTGCTGTACGAACACATTCAAATTGTATGAGCAAGACACAGTTTAGTCTGAATATTCAATATTTGAAAATGGTTGATGTAAAATCTTTACAACTGTAACCTGTTTTCCCTGGAATTAAACTTTGAAATTCTCGTGTCATAAAGAAATAAATGTGCTTTCTCTGATGTTTTGATGATCACAGTTCGACTGCACATACCTTAATGTACTGTATCGTTTCCCATTTGTAATTCCATTGATGTTGATGGGCACCAATACTGTTTAAATTACTGCTTCAGATGATGTCGCACAACCTCCCTACCGAAGACAATGCAAGTTAAATTTAACTTTCATTTAAAATGATATTTAATTTCCAACGGAACATTTTTCTTTGCCTTGCATGCGTTTCACTAATTGCACGTTTACAGTACATAAGGTTTTAAATCGTTTGCACACGAGATACAAGAATATCATCAGTTTTATAGAAAAAAATTCATAGCACCGCTTTGCATAATACTAATTGTCAGTGCGAAAACATGATATTTCCATCAACGAATACAGCTATTTTGCTTTAAATGACATAGGTGTCGTTTGATGAATAAAATCTTTTCAGTACAAATGCCAGTCGGTACATCTTGCACCCAGCATGATAAGATTTTTTTAAAAGTCTGATTCTTGTTATCCGCATAATTAAAATTGTCAATGATTGATGGTGTGTGTATACAATATCAAGTGTTTCTTAGTTATCATCACCCCTAGAATGAAATGGCATGCAAACACAAATTAGGCATGAGCTTTACCGCCAAGGCGTTTCACCCTTGCTCGTCATGCTGCTATGCCGGATCTTATAAATTGACTCTAATATATAGACGTGGTTAACACTTTGTAAACGTTGGATATCCATGGGTTTGATTACCTCAAAATTTGATTGAGGTCTTACGAAAAAATGTAGAACACTCGCTTATAGAAACCAATTTTAAATCCACAAGGTAATTAATCTATCTTCAAAAGCCATTCAAAGGCAAACACGTGCAGATACTTGGTAACTACTGACCAATGCTTTCGCCAGGAAGGATATATAGCATTACGTCATCATGTGCACGCTGGTTAGTCTCGACCTACCAAGACCGTATTTACATAGAGTATTTGCAGCTATTAGTCATGGGAAAAGATTAAAACCCCTTGCAGTGGTTTACATTGAGCAGACACGTTTTAATTTAAACTCAACCCTTGAGAAAATGTTGACATCATTGATCTTTGACGTCATAATATAATTGGCACTGAGAGGACTCTGTGCTTTCCCACAAATAAATTGTATATTCAAAATTCTTCCTGACTGATGTAATGTGTACTTTTTATTTGCCTCGAATGTGCAATTTGTATTTTGATTATTAATATTATTAAGTCCTAGTCAACACTCTCAGCACCTAAATGTGCCATAAATTATGTACGGCCTCATTTTTAGTTAGGTTCGTTTTGTTTGTCTCGGTCCGAAATGGGTTGTCCATAGTACAGCTATTAAAGTTCAAGAATTTGTTTCTAACGTTAGTAGTATAGATAAACTAGATTCTGGCTAATCAAACCTCCTATTCTACTTTTTCTTTATCAACAAAACTCCCTCTTTTTCTCCAAATATTTTTAAACTTCTTAGGCCGCCACCCGCCTATCAACTTCAATTATTACGTTTTCAAACATCGATAATTATACTGCCGTACGAAACAAATATTTTTATAACAAAAACACATGGCAGTCAAGCCTAAATATGTTTAGCAAAAATAACCAATTATGCCGCTAATATTCAACATTTGCGTACAAAAAACACCACTGGGCCAACAACTCAAGATTCCCCCTCAAATTAAAAGCAACAAAATCCCAGTACAATATATTATTTAAATATACTCTTCTTCTGTGGACGATCCAATAGACTACGCTGCTAGTTCTACTTAGCTGATATGTTTGCTTCTCCAGCCAGTAATTGTTCATCTTCGTATAATTCCCAAACACTAAAACAATCGAGGTACCATCGAACGCCAACTCGCAAGCAAAACAATCATATTCCAACATACGGAATATGTACTCAATTACAAGCATGATAAGAAACAATTAGCAATCAGACCCAAGAAACCAACAATAAAACGTAGAAATCTGACACATGGACTAGGATAATTAGAATCAAACATTATTACATATTTCCTTAAATATCCATAAGATCCCAGTTTAAGGGAATGCATGGAAGATCACACTCTACGGGAATCCCACATGTCACTATATTTATCTAATTTTCAAACCAAATAAAGTCGTCACTTTCAAACAAAGCTATTATGAAAATAGGATCTCATGTATGTAAGCTTGATTGTTCTTTTTGTGTTCAGACATTTAGATAAGTGATCTATTTTGAAATGTATACCTCGAGGACTGGATTATATTAGGCTAAATAATAAATATCCTCTCCTCGTCCTTGAGTAATGTTCTATTTTTTCCTGACCTTCTTTCGATGCAATTACTAATTTTCTACGAACTTTTAGCATATCTGTTATTAATTGATAGATACAATTGGAAATATTTCACTGCTAAAATTTGTCATATTTCAATAGGATTAAAATACACACTCTAGACATTTGAAGAGTTCCAAACGCATTATTGGACACATATCACTCTAATATTTTCAATCCCTGCATCAATCATTTAATCTCACATATAAGTCTAACATATATTTCAAAGTCACCAACTTTTTCTGCCTTTCCTTCAAGCGATTTAAATGCATAAAAAAGAATAAAAATATCAATTCACAGAAGCCTTGAATATGAAATTATTTTTTAAAGAAGATTATTATTTATAATGACGATAATGTTGATGATGATGCATATAACGACTGTTAGTATTATTGTTTTTGTTGATACATGTGTTTTTATTATTAATAATAGCAGAATTAATAAAATATTTGTCACTCTTAAAATTCTTCGGAGCATAATTTTGTGATATATTTGAAACTAGCAGAAACTGAATGTTAATGTGTTACGAATAAGAGCTGAAACGGTTGTGAACAAATGTTTACGGTTGTTCCCAAAATTCAGACATACGTTTTCTAGTCATGACCAAGACGGATTATACATTCAGCTATCCCGAAAATAAAACGATAAATGAACTTTATACCTTCATTGTTTCATATTTGAAAATTGTGTGACCATGTAATAATTGGTCACCTAAGTAAAAGAAAAGCAAAGTATAAACTCCACAACAAGATGAAAGTATGTCCCCTGACTGTAAAACATACCCCCGAGTACTCATTTTGTTTGATAATTACAAATGTGTTTTTTTACAGCTCTCTCTCTCTCTCTCTCTCTCTCTCTCTCTCAATTTAACACATACTTTTTTGTGAAATACTACGGTCACTAACAGTTTCTTTATTGCGCTCGTTGAAAGCAAGACCAATTGGAAACAAGAGAAAATTTCACGTTGCATACGATTGGTCACAGAAACTTTATAGAGTTTTTAATACGTGAATATGCGTAGTGTTACGATCACCAAACCCACGTGAAACGATTCATATTTTAAAATATAGTATTGTTCAAATAGCTCATTTAAAATCCATTTCAGCATTGATATCTAGAGAAGTATACAAAACGACATTTTTAGTGTCAAACAGGCATTCAGAATCATAAACATCTAGGCTTAATATATTCCATGGACAGCAGCACAAAATTAATATGGTTTCATAGAAATACATGTAGTTATACATGATTCAGGGAATAGTATTAAGGTGAGAAACGAGTAAGATAGAGAAATTTAAAAAATGATTTCAAGACTAAAATTATATATTGTCACATTCGTAAATTTAGATCGTGGCGTATACTGGATAATACTCCATACACCAAAATGAATTCAAAGGACAATCAAAATCTAAAATATGCACAATCTTGTTTTTCTTTATCAATATGGCATCAATTTAATAACCAGAAAACTAATATAGTGAATACATCATAACTACAAAAATGGTTTTGTCTTTAATGTATGTTTAGAAGGAGTCAAATAAACAAATATTAACATTCGCAGTAACATTAAAGGATCCATATCACAAAATATGTGTAGTCGCTAATGCATCGATTTGGTTTATCCTTTGAGGCGATTTTCTTCGCTGTTCAATACATCATTTGCTAAAAAATATGCACTGATATGTATATTCTCACTACAAGAACACGGTTATCTCTCAAATAATTGTAAGATAAATCATTATGTAAACCACAACAGTTATTACGAATGGAAAGTGTAATAATGAGTTTTACTTATTTCAAGTCTAACAAACACTTGAATAAAGTTTATCGTATTTCAAAGATTACACCTGTTTGCCTATCTAACTAGTAGTTGCACAGGTCAACAAGATATGAAGGAGCAACGCCACATACAATTTTATTAAAGTAACTGGAATAAGTTATTATTATTCCTTGAACTACAAAACGTTAAGTCACGATCTTTATGCTAGCCAACAAAAAATAATTTCATCTTCGAATTTTAGTTCAATGAGTAACGTATTCCAGCTTACGCGATAATAATATTACATCATGTTTGGTTTTATTGTAGTTAAGGGGCCGACACCAATTATATATATATATATATATATATATATATATATATATATATATATATATATATATATATATATATATATATATATATATATATATATATATATATATACGTAGTTACGTTGTTGTCTCTCTCCCTCTCTCTTTCCCCCTCTCTCTCTCTCTTTCTTTTTCCTTTGGACGGTTTGACTACACTTTACCATATTTCATAGGTCCAGAGACCATTTCGACATTTTTATATTAAATAATTAATAATCTATTTTTAGGACCTTATAACAGGTTTAAGAAACAACAACAACATAGCAATAAATACGCTACAGCATGTGTGCCTCCTGACAGACAAATTTACCATATTGGTCTGGTGCCGACTGGATATTGCAACTATATATCATTGATAGTATGAACACTGTAGATAGATACCAAGGAAAGCATAAACCTACCGTTACGACGATCCATCTTACTGTCGTTTACTTGGTACAAGTTCAGTTTTAATGTTTTCGTTCAGCGCAATATGTTTTTATCTCACTTTGGATTTTTGTATATTTTGTACCTTGCGCTCGAGAGGGGAGAGGGGAATGGAACAAAAATATTGGGATGAAATTGTGTACCAATTAATTTAATTTAGAAAACAGGGACTATTAATATTTTTATTGTTATTTTCGTATGTCATTTATGATTAATGAATGAGTAGAACTACATTATTGATCTATGGACCTGCAGTTGAAAGAATGTTTATATATTTGTATTAATGCAACATGGGCATTGGTATATCAATTTGCTTTATACCAACACTTTAAATGCCATGTTCTTTTTAATATAGTGAGCCTACATTAGAGCCTTTTGGTAGATCAACCTAACCATATTGTCAACTTCATCCACCCCATTTTACAAAACCTGACTGTAGCCTATTAAATAAGTAAAAACCAATCCTTAAGTGAGATATAAATGTATTCAGCTTTAATATATGCATTACAACTTTAGGCAAAACACGGTCAATTGCTTAATGACATCGGGAAAGACTGCACACATGGCATATTTATTATCAAACAGAGCACAAATATTGTGGCACAAATCTATGTGCTGAAATACTGTAAAATTATTGAGAAGAACACCGGGATGATATTTAAATATAAGATCGCGTGAGTGTAAGTGTTTGTAGAGATGTTTAAAAACAAGTCTTTCATAACTTTCCAACTCAATAGGCCTGTATTTGAAACATAACCTTTCTAAACATATGCATTACCTTAGCGGTACTCCATAAAGTTGTAAACACGTTTATAAACGAAACACGTTGCAGCGAGGTTTAATTGTGGTTGCGATCGTTCCTTTGATCATTTTGGTGATTTATTTAATCCACCGAGGTGTTCTCTTGTTATTACCCACTTCGCTGATGTATCAATTTTTTATTTCTTTTACAGCAGTCTTAACAGCTAACGTCGCTAGTATCAAATTATTCAACACCATCTCTTAACTATTTATTTTTTTTTAGATTGAGCTTATATTAAAATTATTTCAAAATCTAAAAACAGTACAATTTTATAAACACAATTTATATTTTCAAAATGATACAAAATAAATGGAGACCAAACTATGTCCCGAATGCTAAACAATGCAATTCAAAATTGCAAAGAACGTTCTTACTGGTTGAGAAATATTTATAAATTGTGAAAACAAAACAAAACAGGTATCATTTTAAACTTTTCGGACAAAATAAAAGTAAAGTCAACAACGACGAATGCACAAAATATTACACTTACTTTTATATGCAACGAAACCTAAATCATAATCACATTCAAATATTTTATTTTCCATTCCTTTAGTTTAACTCAAAGTCACTAAATTTTCCAAAGGTCTTAAGATTATACCATTCCTTCCGCCTCTTTTGATTTTCTGATCCATTTCAACAACGAAACGCAATTTTTTTTCTAAGAAATGAAAAATACAAAATAAAATAAAGGCTGGTCTTAAGATTACGACGTACAACCAATATTAATAATAATAATAATAATAATAATTAGTATACTCTTTTTCAGTTAATGTGATTTTTATATCATGTATTGCAAGTTTTTATTACTGTTTAATCTTTTTAGTCTTTCTCATATCTTGGTGTCAATGATTTAGCTATATAACACATCGATGCATCCTATATTAGCCAGAATTACACAAAGGAGAAACAAATATATTGTTAATCAACAACTACACATCACGATGTGAGGATGCAGCCCATTGTTATGTTATTTACAGTGCACTGTTCATTACATTATTCCTCTGATATCATAATATGTGTAAGCTGAATTATTATCATTCATGCACTCGATGAAAAAATGAGTAATCCCACCCCAAATAATAATACTCCAGTAAAGTGTAGAATACATTTTGATGATATATGTTCTTTATTTCAACTCTGTCCGTAACACGTTACAATTATGAAGTAGAAGAATTTAATCATCAGCGATGTTAAGGCGAATGAAAATGTACATTGGCTTGTTGTCATAAATATATGTAGTCTAATACTCAAGCTAAATCTAGTAGATTTATTTTGGCTGGACCAACTGCCACACACGAAACAACAAAGTAACTGAAGCAAATCACTGCAGGAAACAAACTAGCCTCAAAATGGACTTTATAGACAGACCATAGACTTTACAGGCACATCTTTTCCAAATTTGGCGATAACTGGTCGAGCTCAGCTTCAATTCACCAGACATGGTACAAACATTGGACATGTGATGATCATATGCTGGAGTAGCCTACTTTTGTGGCCTCACCCTTGGTATCCTGATTCAACTTTTTAGTAGCCCAGGTCCTACTGGTGATGTGTAATTTGAAAGCATCTTTGATATCCGACATGGAAAGCCGCAAACGTTGCTCATGTAACACATTTGCAAGTAATCCTCCAAATTAAGTGAAACGACATGTATATATATTTGCTCACCATCCAGACGATATGCATATCAATCTTTCTTTCCGTAAACAGATAATTCAGCTGCTCTCACCTCATATCTATCCTTACAAAGTTTCTGTCAATCCAAGTTTATTCTCTTCTTTTTGATCTTATAGTTGTTGGCATCTCTGTCTGTCTGTTTAGTTGTCTCTCTTTTAATCTTTGTTTCCTTCCATGTAAAGCCTACATATCAGGGCCTTCGTATATTCAAACAATTGACAAACTTTATTATTGTTCCGATTGGCCTTATTTTTATACTTTTCCGAATCTAACGCAAGACAGCTTTCCTAAGTTGCCCTTTTAGAGTCCGAGGCACATTTGTTTCCATTAATGCAGTACTCTACATCGATTTTTCACAGACTTATCTTTTGTCAGGGACAGTTCAACTAAGCTGGCTATTAATAACTCTAAATCAGATAGTGCTTCCTACATATAATGATTAGAGCCCTACTGAAATGTTCAATTAGTCTAAGTAAAGCCCTGAGTTTTAAAATACAATTTTGCGGCTGTCTCAAGCATACATAAGGATGATGCAAAAGAAACAACACTATTTTCGATGAATATTCTGACCGAATAGAAGCCGAATAAAACAAATTATTCCTAACAATCATTTTGGTTCCTAAAAAACAATAAGTTTGACAGATAAGTAGTAGAATTTCTTGTTATTCACCTGGACAAAATGGAGATTCCATTCGTATCTTATGACGATTAGCCTTATTAGACTGTTGATTTTTAGTCATACTGAGCTTGCGATTTGAAGAAATTCCCAAATACCCGTCAAACTATAATGTTTGGTTTTATATAGCTATCGAAGATGACACATTGGAATTGTATTACTGTATCTGCATTCCAGATACATCATATTACAAAAAAGTTTTCACGATCAAGAACGACACTCCAACGTTTAATCTTTTCACACTTATATACTTGATACAACTTCGAGACGTATACATTTAAATTAAGACAAATAATCGGATGTAGTAAACCAGGTGTGGCTTCTTCGATTCAATGAAACTATTTCAAGACAGTGAATCAACATCGACATATTAGCCAATAGCAAGGGGGTTATCATTCTAAATTGTCTAAATGTTTATTTTCTTCTTCTTCCTTCTTCTTCTTCTTCTCACCATTATCAACATCAAATTTTGATCTTGGTCTCAACAACTATTTGAGCGCTGATCATGAAGTTATCATGGTGCCTCGGCAGAACACAGACACGCATTTTCGTGTGGTCTAAACATTACTGAGCCAGTTATAATATTATAACAATTATAGAACAAAAAATATGAATGTTTGGTTTTTACATCGCAAGTAATGGCATAAACCAATATACAAGAGGAAATGGTGTGTTAATCGTTTTATGCATATATAATGAAGTTGTGCTATTAAGAGTGTATTTCCTTTGATATAAGTTATGTACAAACTTTAGTAGATAAGCAACTTTATCACATAGTCGATATCTTTTGATTACTGTATGTGCAGTTTTATATAGCTCATATTATAAAAGTGAACATATCACTTTATGTGATTCTGATTGGTCCAAAGAAGCCAGAGATATTATTGTGCAGCATAATTTTTACTTATTGACTGCTATCGTGGGAAATTGTTTTTAACCAGGCCCTCTGGAGTTTTTCGTTTTCATTGAACATTTTTGGCAGACATTTTTTTTTCGACTGGCGAAATGGAAATGGAAAAAATGGTCTCGTTTGTTTCATATTGCCAATTTGCCCAAACATTGGTTTGTTATCATATGAATAACATATATTACGTTACGTGTTTATGCTCAAATAAATAGCAACACAAGAAAGAGTGAAAACAACAAGCTTTGAAAAAATGTAACAAACTATTTATTTCTTGGAATAATACTATCAAAATGAAGAAATACAATAAGAAATTACGGTTTTAAAAATCAAATCCAAAATTAATCTACGAATAAAATTTAAGAAGTCCTAATATTGAAATGTTCTAACTAATTCAAGCTCGAGTCCCGACGAAGAATCCAAGATGGAAAACGATGGTGTATGTTGTATCATGTGTTGAAGTCTACAGTTCCTTGTAGAAACAAGAAATATCACTCCGGTTTTGGAAATCTGAATAAATATTTTCAGAAATGTCTTTGTTCAAGACTGCTGTATGAACATTCAAACATATTTACAGAGAAACGAATTAATCCTTTAGAGTCTAAATAATTTGAATAAACATTAAACTGTAATTACCAAAACGACACAGCAAAAGAAACACCTTTGCGTTTCAGAGTTTACAAGCCCAACTGAGATTATTCCTCAAAAACGATGGTTAAAAACTTGAATTTTACGCAAAATAGATGCCCTGAGAAGGGTTACGTGATAACGTTTACATGTAGAAAATCACGTGGCCCCTGTATGGCCTTAATAAGAACAAATCATTTTGCTCTGAGAATAGAAGTTGTTTATTTCGCTAAATATTTACAGGTCGAGAGTCACTTCTCTCCAATACAGTATCAATCTCAGTCTTACTATTCCCACAATAAAAATAAATTAGGAATAAAATGTTGAATTAATGTAGGGAACCAGGTCAGCCTTATGTTTATAAAACTGAACAGTGAAGGGCAAACTGTTTTCTGGAAAACGTACGAGTTCCTAATAAACAGAACTGCATTATTTTGACATATAATGAATATAAAAAATAGAATGATTTTAAAACTTACAAACAATTAAATCAGAAAAAGAAATATTTATTTGATAAAGCTTTCTTTAGAGCACAGACTAATTATACATGAAGCTAAAAAGAATGCATATACATTGCTCACATTGTACATGAATTAAACATTGTTATACACGGGAAAGTATGTCTGCTTTTAAAGTATAACTTTCCCTTGATGGGTCTGATGTCAATATCATATTCCTGTAACAACAAACTCTACCTTTGTAGTCTTTGATTTTTATTTTTCATCTTGCCGATGAAAGTAAGGGGGATGTGGTCACTAAACACAATAATCAAGGAAGGAGCTGAAGTAAGACAAACATCAAAATGTTGAAATGCCATTATCAAAGCCAAACATTCATCCTCGGCTGCTGAATCATTTTTTATGCTTATGTAATTTCTTGGGAAATGGCACACTGGAAGATCAATACCATTTTCATCCTCTTCAATCAAAACTGATCCAACCCTAACACGACTTACATCAACAGACAGTTTATATGATTGGCTGAAATTTTGAGTTAGAAAAACTGGCGGGCTTTTAAGTATGGCTTTTAACTTGTCAAAAGTATACTATCGAAAATTCTGTTCCAATTTTTCTATAATTGCTGAACCCATGACAAATTTTTTAAGTAAGAAAAACAAGTTCCTTTGGACTGAAAAATGTCAGGACACAGCCATACCTAAAAATCGCATCAGTCCATTTTTATCTTTACGATCTGAAAGTGAACCTGTATTATCTCTAATTCCAACTTTTTTAGTTGTACTTCCATTTTCAAACTTTCCAACCACTCCTAAGTAAAATTCAAACATTTCTCTACTTTTCATGTTTTTTTTTTTTTGAAACATTGCTTGCCGATTTCACTAAAGATTTCAAAAACTAGGGGAATACAAATTTCAAAAAAACCCAAAGTTTTTAGATATATTCTATCCAACATTCAACATTTCGGATGAGCAACCCACTTCCTTTTTTACGTGTTTAAGCTCGAATGAACAGCAACACAAGAAAGAGTGAAAACAACAAGCTTTTGAAACATTTAACAAAATATTTGTTTCCCTGGAACAATCCTGTAAAAATGAGAAACAAAATAAGAACTTACGGTGTTAAGAATCAAATCCAAAGGTAATCAAAGAATAATCCACGAATAAAATTTAAGAAGCCCTAATATTGAAATGTTCTAATGAATTCAATTTAGAGTCCCGACGAAGAATCCAAGACGGAAGGTGATGTATTATGCTGTATTATGTACTGTGTTGAAGTCTACAGTTCCTTGCAGAAACAAGAAATATTAGTCCGGTTTTAGAAATCCGAATAAAAGTTTTAAGAAATGTCTTTGTTCAAGAATGCCGTATGAGCATTCAAAAATATTTACAGAAAAACTAATTAATCCTTTTGAATCCAAATAATTTAAATAAACATTAAATGGTAATTCCCAACATGACACAACAAAAGAATCGCCTTCACGTTTCAGTGTTTACGAGCCCAATTGAGATTATTTCTTTAAAACGATGGTAAAAAAATCTTGAATTTTACGCAAAAAATATAGGGATAGGGGTCACGTGATCATGTTTACAAATAAAAAAGAACGTTATACCTGTATGTCCCTGATAAGAACCAATCATTTTTCTCAACGAATAAAAGATGTTTACTTCACTAAATGCTATTTAGCTATTTCCATGTCCAGGGTCACGTATCCAACACAACCTCAATCCCAACCCTATTATTCCCACATTAAAAATAAATTAACAATACATTTCTCACGTGGCTGTTACTAATTTTGGATGAAGGTCGGGAAGCAGGTCAGCCTTATGTTTATATATATATATATATATATATATATATATATATATATATATATATATATATATATATATATATATATATATATATATATATATATATATATATATATATATTGGGTCTTTACTTCAAATGTAGGAAACTACAAACTGACATCGGCTTAATGAGTGAATTCCTGTTAAATGTGTATAATCATACTCTGGTAAAGTTGCTACTTATTTAATGCATGAAACACTATTTTTTTTTTACTATTTATAACTGATTTTGTACAATTTCAAGCTGATTTTGTATAATTTAAAGCGGATTTGAAAACAGGTATAGTATGTCTATCTGGAGAAATTTGAGGAAGCCCTGGAGTAAAGACTATGGGGCAGGGTGGGCAAAATGCTGCCTGAGGGACTTTTTCGGCCCGTGGCTTTGTTTAATCTAGTAATTGATGTGTAGTGTGTAGCTTTAACAATCACTTATCCGGCCCTCTCCCTGGAGGAAGGTGCCTAAGCCGTCTCGAAGGAGTCAAACTGCACAATGGGCTGGAGTAGCTTATTTAAAAATGTAATAGCAGTTGAGATAAACGAGTACTGCTGCGCTTCAATCTTTTACACCCTTTATGGTTAGGTGTTTGTTTAAAGCACGAGGGAAAGCAAGACTGTGGACACGGATAACGGAATCAGGAATGATACTGCAAGGCGAGCGTGATTCGAGTTCGTCCCCAGGGTAGAATAATAACATACAACATGATTGTTGTTGCAGGCCACTTTTAGTGACGAGTATAGATTATGTATAGAAATAAACATGAAAGTTACTGCTATGATGGTTTACATACATAATGAAGCTCAAGTGCGTAAAATTTGGGGCTCAGACCGCCACACTATATAAATAAAAACCACATGAAATATCAATAATGAAATAATAATGAAATACACAATAAGAAAGTACGATTGACTATTGAGCCAGAAGAATATGTTAATGGACAGTAACAAAATTCGTTATTGTTGATGAAGTGTGATCCATAAAATTCACCGCATATCTCTATGTACATACTTATACCTACACACACACACACACACACACATACACACACACACATATATATATATATATATATATATATATATATATATATATATATATATATATATATATATGTATATGTATCTACATACATATACCTATATATACACATACATATATATACACACATACATATACCTACATATACACATACATATATATCTACACGCATATACAAACACCTATTAAGGAAACATCATAAAAATTGAATGTATACACTCGAATAAATACACATACATATATATGCGCAGGATTCACCTCCGTATGAAGAAAAAAAATTAATAAAAGGGGATGTTGTTTAGGGGCGGCGGTGGGAGTTAAAACTTAAAATTCCACACCAAATATTTTCTGAATCTAGGATTACATCTCTGCTCCTCTGCTGTTCAGTTGAAAGTGACGCTAATTACCATTCAGTAACTGTGCGCAGTTGCAAACCCTGATTAATGATTGGCCAGTGAAACCCATGTGACCACTACGGGGCAATTCAGTAGGCCCTTCTCGGCTATGTTCACTGTCATAACAGAGTAAGGTAAAAGGTAGACCCAACCTCCTCACACCACCCATAAATGTACTTACGCAGGCGTAAGTAGCTTTGTGTTCATAGAGTTTGAACAATATTTCCACAGGGTCTGTATGTATATTTCAATGATAGTGAATAGACACAAAATCCATATATAGGAACAATACTTAAGATACACCATTATGATAAAAAGGTGCGAAACCATCTTTCTGATTCCAGGGGGATACTGAATTTTAATGCGTTAAGGAGACCTTCATTAAAGTACGAACAAAATACGTTCCTGTCTAAAGTAGTGTGTCTTTCCATCATGATTGTTGACGCAACCATGTAACCTTATCTAAACTTAAATTGCGAATTAATTATGAATATTGGAAGTCTCAGTTCAACACGATCCAAGAAACACGTTGTACTTATATGTGATCTGTGTCTGTCTGATTATACACAAATACCGTTGCTTTCTTAGAACCAGATTATGGATATCTCTCTGCATCCATCCTAAGGAAGATCCTCCCCCCCCCCCCCGTCCATTCCTAATGAAGAACGTACACATGTTAACAGCTGGCTATGATGATTTGTTGTTATTATTTATTTGCTTCCTTTATTTTAAAAGTTGCTCTCTCTCTTGGGCAGTGATGGGGGGGGGGGGGCGGGGGGAAATGTGTATCCATCTTTACTGATGGAATCGCTTCTGGAACTAAATCAACACAGATTGCCTCATTTTGCATGACCAAGAACTTAGCTTTGGTTAGAGTATGATACATAATATTGGCCTTCTTGGTCTAATATTTGTTACAAGTACGACAAAAGTCTTCCTGTCTCTGATAATCCGACAAAAAAAGAATCTGACACGTTTACCTCGGATATTAGCAGCCTCTGAAAAGCAGCATTAAAAGAATCGTAGAATGAGGTGGGTTTAGTCAAACTTGTATGCCTTATCAGATAAGCATTAATTAAACATCGTACTGAATTAGAGAGAAAATCATTCTGAGCACGACAGGAAGAGTAAAAGTGATATTAGGATAGTTCAAAGAAAAACTATTTTGCATGATTGCTGCTAATTTTTATCCTTAGTAAAGCTGCGGGGATCGTAATGTGCAAGTTTGATTTGATCCCCTACATATTGTAATGATGTTTTAAGGATATTACATGTGCATTTGTTTGTTTTATTTTATATACCTTTTACGAAATATTATACCGGATATTTGCCTCAAATGAGAAACTGACGGAACACATATTTCAACCAGTAAGTGATTCTAAAATATTTAGGTTTTCATCTACGATATGAAATATATCCGTTAGTCACCCAGAGCAAAAACATTTTGTTTGATATTATGATTTTATGCTAAACACATTGGCTAGCAATATGTATACCAGGCTGAAATAGCAGAGGCTTTGCTGTATCTGGATGGTATGTTCTGCTTTGTTTTATATTCGCGCAGAAAATATCATTGGTAACATAATTCTCCTCCCTAATCCAGATGAAACCAGCACATAACAAAATAAGAAACAAGAATCTATACATTGTAGGATTCTGAGCAAGGTTCGTATGATTGCGAGGCGGTCATACTTGACGCTAGTCCAAGCGAACGTCTAAAGTTAACTCAGATTTTTTGTCATAATGTTATCTATGTCTAATGACGGGGCAGTAAACATATTTCTGGTTTTCCACTATAGTGAATTACCAAATTAATTAACCTGGACAATTCAATAATAGCATGATAACACATTCGTAGCCTTTATGTTCTACTTTTGTAGTACTTAACATTTACCTTAATTTGAAAGGGTTTGTCTTCCTATATTTTTCTAAAACATTTCATTTTAACATTTTCAAATGTTATATTTAGGAAACATTGATTAGTATTTTTATAAATATGAAACAATGGGATATAAATTTAAAAAACATAGCTACTTTGTGTTTACATGACAATTACAATTATTGAGATATCAAATCTCGAAATCTACGTATTGTAAACAGCAAGTCAGCGTTCATTGTCAGCGACATGACTATTAAAGCACTTTCGATATCGCTTACATACGAATTGCTTTCCTGTTTCCGCAAGACAGTGATATTAAATAAGATATTGATATCACTCCCTTATTCTTTTCGGAGCAAGCCTTTCCTATTTTCTTTCTGATATAAAATCCAGTTTAAATGAGATGACTATGATTCGTTCATGAAGCATTCATAAAATTATTCTACAATTTACTGGCTTACGTGCTAAACGAGGCTCAACATTATTTTTGTTTTTAAACAAATGACAAGTTCTGCTTTTCTCTGTGAATCACAAACACTAAAATGCCTGATAAAATATTTTATAATACAAGAATATTCACTAAAATCCCTAATCTCACATCAATAAAGCAATATCGTCAAAACAGTGTTAGCCAAAAATTTAAATCGAACATTAAATGGTAAAGACAGATGTATTACTGTTGTATATAGAAGAAGCACGTACTTTTTAACTGTGTAATGATTTTTATTTCAGTATACGTAATTCTTTTTCAACATCCTCATTCGATGCAAGACATTCTAGGATTGTGATATGCCTAAGGAAATTAATGATCAAATTCACATTTTGCACTAGAAATTTAAATACTTAAGTGTAAGTTCTTGTTCCTGAGGTGGTTTTCGTACATAACATGCAGCTTTTTCTCAGCTCATGTGAGACACTTGTACTCATACTAGTCATCTTGGTATAGTTCTGTGCTAACAAAAACGCATTTGAGAAGACTTTTATTGTCTGGCACAATGTATAGTGTTCTCCTCAATGTCCTCGTCTGTTATGTTTTTATGATACTTATTATTTCAGAAATTCAATATTTATATTATCGATCGAATAAATTGTATTAAGTTCACAGAAATATGTGATAATTCCTGTTGATGATAATAAACTGAAATTGAGAAAAACTTGAATAATACAAGACAGTTTAAGCGGTAGGCATAAAATGTACACTTCTTTATATGCTTTCACCCAAAAGTCACACAATGTTTAATTGTCCTTCCCCAATTTTTTAAAATATCATTTATGTCCATTATAGGGATTTCTAAAGTCATAATGACAATTTAAAGACAACGTTTGTTAATTATTCCTTCAGGCGTCAAGATTCTGTTCAAAGCGCTTAATAAACATTAGCTTTAGTTCAGACTGCTTACCGACGGAACTACGCAACTATCTCTCCCGACCGAGACTGACTGACACCACTTGGGAAATATCCTGCGGACGCCCATGGATATCTGTAAATACTCTAGTATTGACAAAGTCGATATTATCAACAACATACCGTGTCATGAAACCTATTTGCCTCAAAAACGTGAAACTGTTGTTTTTTATATATTTATTTTCTTGTGTTTCGGAATCAACGAAAATTGCGTGTTAACTCAAAACTGAATGCCATTCTTTTAATATTTCATTGGCATGAAGTATTCCAAGCAACTAGCTTGCTAAATGGTGCATATCTTTAACAAGCATTTCAATAACTAAATTGCTTCAATATTTGTTAGAGAGAAATTAATGTATTTCCTCGTAGTTGTTGTTGTTGTTGTTGTGGGGTTTAACGCCATTTTTCAGCACGAAAGGCTATACATGGCGGCCGGTATTAATGGTGGAGGAAGAACCCGGAAAACCCCGGAAAGAACCACCGACCCACGAGAAGCTACTGGCAAGCTTTCTCACATGCCCACATTGGCTGAATCTTAGACTCGAACCGCCGCAGACAGAGGTGAGATGGCAGTGATCCGTAACGAAGAGCGCTTTAGACCACTCGGCCACTCGGGGCCCCCTATTTCCTCGTAGAAACGACATTGCATAACCAATAACGATGAAAGAACAAATGTCACAAGCAACACAGTTTGCTGGTAATATACAAAATACTTGATAATATCTATTAATTGTGAATGATGTTAGGTACCAGCGCTATACATACACCTAAATATAATTAAACAGCTTGGAAACGATAGTCTGCTAATCATTTAACTTTATCAAAATTGTCTCGAGTCTTCTCAAGTCAGTCCCTCGTCTTTAATATACTTTAGACCATCATCTAGAAAAGAAATATTCTAAAGGGTATTTATCTGGTTGATATATTAATATTCTCGTAATGCCAATTAGACATTTATACAGACTGTGATGATGTCCTTAAGGATTCATCAATGCGGCTATCATTGTGTCATACATAATGTAATGAAACTGAAATATATAGTTTGCTATCAGATCGGTTCCAGTAGGATTGATCTGCGCATTGATTTTCTTTTAATGAAAAGATAACCAGCATATTGTATGTCTTATGATATAAATTGTAAGTAAAAATATATATTTACCCAGCTAAAACACATTATTTACCCTCTTCTGTAAAGCATTTTGAGATGTTAGTAGTATAGGGGGTTAGTTTAGCCTCAATGGAAATTAGCATTACAGACCCCCCCCCCCGGGCAAGTTTAGCCTCAGGTGGCGCTCACCAGATAATATGTGCTTTTGAGAGAGTGACGTATGTAAGGTGAAGTAGTTCGCATTTAAAACATGCACAGTGGAGAGAATGTTTGCATACCTCTATGCTACATTAATGTAATGTGGATGATATTTCTTTTGGATATTGTACTTTTGGAAATTGTACATGATTTAAGCACACTGCTAACTAAAATGACTGCTCCCTTGTGTTAAAAAATCAGTCTGAATTAGTCTAAAGTACACTATACATAGCAGATATTAAAATAGGGAAAATGAATTTTGCCAGACTAGACAATACCAGCTTCTGAAAGTGCAATGAATGAATTACCAAATATATAAAATGTAAAAAAAGTTATCGGCTCTTTTTTATACAATTGACCTCTGAAGTTCAGGAAGTGAAAATGACCAAGTAGAGCTAGCACTTTTTTGAAAGGTGCACATTTGAAGTAAGGCCAAGCTGTATACTCTATAACCCATAGTACACCCATCAATCATACACCAAAATAAAGGGAATTAAAGGTTCTTTGCATTATACCTAAGATATACAAGGTCTTTTTTAAATAGCCAGTATAACCAGTGAGGAAAGCCGGGGACATTCTTTTTCTTTAAATTCCTAACCCTATGCAAAATGCGAAACTGTATAGCGCCACCTTAAAGAAAATAAAAAAATGTTTGCAATTATTTTTTTTTATTTTCATATAATTATGTATGATGTTCTGAATAAAATGGTACATTCATATTGCATTTAAGCATGAAAATAAGCTAATTATGATCGTTTTTCTCTTGCTTACATAATTTGCCATGAGGTATGTTTGTGTGAGTAGTGACCTTAATTATGGGGAAATTAGAAGACTTAGAATATAGGAATAGAGTCAACTTAAATTTAAAACTGTTGCAATAAGTGACAGAAATATATGGTGAAAATGTTTCTTTTCATTTATTTGCAATGAAATAAAAAAATAAATGACGAGAAAGTGAATTCGCTTCTTCCATATTAAACAATAGGCAAATATTTTACACTTTGACCTTTGACCTTTATGAAGCTGATGAGTTACCTCCCTTTTCTAATTGTAAAATTCATTGTTGATATCTCAGAAATAATTCTGGCTAGTTTCATGTTCCTATCATTCAGCATAACATTGGTTGCTATGTTTACAAAATGTAATGTGCATTCTTAAAATAGCTCACTTTTATCATGGGGGGGGGGTAGGCTGGACTTGTTAGAGACTCTGACACTCATAAATACTGTTCTGTGGGAAAAAAGGCAGGAGAATTATTCATAAGGATTGTTTTGATGCTTGCGACTTAAATGTTTCAGCCATATAAACATAATTAAATCATAAAAAAATAATACCTACATCTTCTTTATGGTGGCGCTCACCAGATAATATGTGCTTTTGAGAGAGTGACGTATGTAAGGTGAAGTAGTTCGCATTTAAAACATGCACAGTGGAGAGAATGTTTGCATACCTCTATGCTACATTAATGTAATGTGGATGATATTTCTTTTGGATATTGTACTTTTGGAAATTGTACATGATTTAAGCACACTGCTAACTAAAATGACTGCTCCCTTGTGTTAAAAAATCAGTCTGAATTAGTCTAAAGTACACTATACATAGCAGATATTAAAATAGGGAAAATGAATTTTGCCAGACTAGACAATACCAGCTTCTGAAAGTGCAATGAATGAATTACCAAATATATAAAATGTAAAAAAAGTTATCGGCTCTTTTTTATACAATTGACCTCTGAAGTTCAGGAAGTGAAAATGACCAAGTAGAGCTAGCACTTTTTTGAAAGGTGCACATTTGAAGTAAGGCCAAGCTGTATACTCTATAACCCATAGTACACCCATCAATCATACACCAAAATAAAGGGAATTAAAGGTTCTTTGCATTATACCTAAGATATACAAGGTCTTTTTTAAATAGCCAGTATAACCAGTGAGGAAAGCCGGGGACATTCTTTTTCTTTAAATTCCTAACCCTATGCAAAATGCGAAACTGTATAGCGCCACCTTAAAGAAAATAAAAAAATGTTTGCAATTATTTTTTTTTATTTTCATATAATTATGTATGATGTTCTGAATAAAATGGTACATTCATATTGCATTTAAGCATGAAAATAAGCTAATTATGATCGTTTTTCTCTTGCTTACATAATTTGCCATGAGGTATGTTTGTGTGAGTAGTGACCTTAATTATGGGGAAATTAGAAGACTTAGAATATAGGAATAGAGTCAACTTAAATTTAAAACTGTTGCAATAAGTGACAGAAATATATGGTGAAAATGTTTCTTTTCATTTATTTGCAATGAAATAAAAAAATAAATGACGAGAAAGTGAATTCGCTTCTTCCATATTAAACAATAGGCAAATATTTTACACTTTGACCTTTGACCTTTATGAAGCTGATGAGTTACCTCCCTTTTCTAATTGTAAAATTCATTGTTGATATCTCAGAAATAATTCTGGCTAGTTTCATGTTCCTATCATTCAGCATAACATTGGTTGCTATGTTTACAAAATGTAATGTGCATTCTTAAAATAGCTCACTTTTATCATGGGGGGGGGGTAGGCTGGACTTGTTAGAGACTCTGACACTCATAAATACTGTTCTGTGGGAAAAAAGGCAGGAGAATTATTCATAAGGATTGTTTTGATGCTTGCGACTTAAATGTTTCAGCCATATAAACATAATTAAATCATAAAAAAATAATACCTACATCTTCTTTATGGTGGCGCTCACCAGATAATATGTGCTTTTGAGAGAGTGACGTATGTAAGGTGAAGTAGTTCGCATTTAAAACATGCACAGTGGAGAGAATGTTTGCATACCTCTATGCTACATTAATGTAATGTGGATGATATTTCTTTTGGATATTGTACTTTTGGAAATTGTACATGATTTAAGCACACTGCTAACTAAAATGACTGCTCCCTTGTGTTAAAAAATCAGTCTGAATTAGTCTAAAGTACACTATACATAGCAGATATTAAAATAGGGAAAATGAATTTTGCCAGACTAGACAATACCAGCTTCTGAAAGTGCAATGAATGAATTACCAAATATATAAAATGTAAAAAAAGTTATCGGCTCTTTTTTATACAATTGACCTCTGAAGTTCAGGAAGTGAAAATGACCAAGTAGAGCTAGCACTTTTTTGAAAGGTGCACATTTGAAGTAAGGCCAAGCTGTATACTCTATAACCCATAGTACACCCATCAATCATACACCAAAATAAAGGGAATTAAAGGTTCTTTGCATTATACCTAAGATATACAAGGTCTTTTTTAAATAGCCAGTATAACCAGTGAGGAAAGCCGGGGACATTCTTTTTCTTTAAATTCCTAACCCTATGCAAAATGCGAAACTGTATAGCGCCACCTCAATGGAAATTTAACATTAACCACCCTGGGCAAGTTTAGCCTCAATGGAAATTTAACATGGGCAGAAAACCCTGGGCAAGTTTATCCTCAATGGAATTTAACATTGGAAGAAAAAGACGTTTGGGCCTGTTGAGCCTCAAGGGGAAATGGAATAGGGTTGGGACCCTATTTTTTAAAGAAAAAAAAGGGTAGGCAATGGAAAGTCAGTCTCTTTTCGAGAAATAGGAATGGCCCTGAAAAGGGCCTTTGGTTTTATGTTAATATTAACACAGACGGCATTTGTCACATCTTCTTCTTCTTAAACTCCTTCTAACTGCAGGTCCATACACAAGTACCCTCTTGAGGCATCCTTGTCTTTCTATGTAAACTCTTCTCATCCATAGACTAACATCTGTCCTATCGACAACAGTCCACTTGGATCGGACATACATGGGTATGTCCGTCCTGAACATCATTGTTGACACAAGGGTGGAAGATTGAACGTCGGTCCACATCTTGAGGCTCCGAGAACAGGTGGGTGATTGCGCTGAACTGCGCTTATTTATAGGGAGAGGAAGGATTGAAACGGATTGAGTTCATTGACCAATCCAAACACGCGTGACAAAATTCAGTCAGCCCGCATCCAATCCGAAGACAGCAGTCTGTGACGTCACGTGGTCTATATAGATTCGCTAGCACCTGTGTGCAGTCAATCTATGCGACAGTGATTCAACATGACGGAAACTCAGAAAACGATTAACTGGGGTGCACCAGCAGTGGAGACCGCCCAAGGGAACCCGGACTTACTTTCAGAAGAGGTACATTGGGATTTTGTGGATTTTCTTACCTCGCAAGAATTTCTTCCGGAACCTTCGTCTCCTTCTTCATTACCGCAAGTGGAGAATTTTAGACAGAGACAGAAAGAAGAATTGGAGAAATTTATACAACGACAAAAGGAAGCGGAACAAGCTTTTCTCCTACAGCAACAGCAACAGCAACAAGAAGAGGTAAGAAAAAAACAACAACAGCAAGAAATAGCAGCAAAGAAACAAGACGGTGAAAATCAAACCGTCACGGTACTGTTGGACATTTTAGCGGGGTTAAGAAGTCTGAAACAAATGTATCAGACGTCTTTATCACGACCGAAGAGAATACGACCTTCCCGAGCTAAACACGCCAACCCTGTGACTAAGCCTACCGTACCACCCTTAGTGATTTCAACCAAATCATCATCATCAGAAGTAGGCCACGGCCGTGGCAAAGGCTTAAGGCAGTTAAAGTTGATTGCTTAAACTCACCCCTACACCAAAACAAACCAAAGGCCCTTTTCAGGGCCACCCACGTCTCTCGAAAATAAATACAATTTCAATTGCCAATAACTCAAAAAAAAATCAACCCATTTTACCCCTGTAGTACGTGTATATGAGTGCGTGAGTGTAGCTTCTTATTTTAAAATCAAAACTCAAAGACACTTACCTTATATAATTAATGTATTCTTTTCTCAATAGTTACAATCCAATTCACAATTCACAACAGAACACTTTAGAAAGTACATTCACTTCTTCTGTTTCTTTTTTTACTCTCTCTGTTTTTTCAATTTCTTCACCGTCACAGTCATTTCCTCCTCTTCCTCCTCACTTTCTTCCCTTCTTCTTTTCTTCTCCTGTTTCTTTTTCTTCACCTGGCTGTTTTCTTCCTCTGAAGAATCCCTCTCTTCTGAAGAATCCCTCTTTTCTTCCGACTCCTCTTGTTTCTTTTTTGGGCAATCTGGAGACCAATGTCCTTTTTCTTTACAATAATAACACTGGTCAACAGTGAAATCATTACTGACTTGAAAAGGCCCTAATCTGTAGTATTTTGGTGTGCCGAACACGAATATAACCGTGAAAAATTTGTATTGGCTCTCGTTTTGAAGATATTCATATACCTCATTTTCTATGTTTCACTGTGTAAATTTCTCCAGTAGGACTGCAGCAACATCCGGAATAATGATGTAACATTGCATAATACCATCATGCTCACATCATCCACAGTTGATTGCATCATTTTCTGATGCAATGCAATACTAATGCCATGCGGCTGCTGAAGTAAGTTGACGTCAGCAGTGTACTATACATGTGTAGGCCTATTTTACTAATGCCAGGCGGTTGCTGAAGCTGACGTAAGCAGTGTACTATATAAAGCCCAATCAGATAGGTTCAGCATTTAAAATATTTTAGACGTTGTGCGAGACAGTTCAAGCTACTGTTACATAAAACTTATTATTTTATCCATTTACGTACAGTAAAGAACAGTAATGCCTCGAAAGTGTGTTAATACCGCGGACAATTTTTGCTATATTTGTGGGGAAGTGACATTTGCCAACCAGAAGAAAAGTATCAATTCTCAAGTGAAGAAGGCATATCATCTTTACTTCGGATGCAAGGTTGGTGACCAAGACAAGCCTTGGGCTCCGCATATATGCTGTGCTACATGTACAACACAGCTTTCACAGTGGTTGAATTGCAAAAGGTCATCAATGCCGTTTGCAGTCCCAATGGTGTGGAGAGAGCCAAGCAACCACCTAAATGACTGTTACTTCTGCTTGGTTCCTCCTCTTTCCGGCGGAATAACGAAGCGAAAGAAGTCGAGAATAGTCTACCCAAACATTCCGTCTGCATTGAGACCAGTTCCACATGGTGAGGGACTTCCTATTCCAGAACCTCCAGCAGAATATTCTCTTGATTCATCTGACGAAGACAAAGGTGAGTCGACCTGTTCTTCTCCTGGTCCATCAGCATGCAGTGATCCAGATTTTCACTGTGGTGCATCATCAACCCCACACAGAATAACACAGGAAGAACTAAATGACCTGATTCGTGATTTGGACTTATCAAAGAACAAGGCAGAATTGCTAGGATCAAGACTCCAACAATGGAATCTTCTAGAAGAAGATGTCACAATTACTGCATATCGAAAGCGCCACCAGCAATTGGAGCCTTTCTTCAGAAAGGAAAGTAATCTGATATTCTGTTCCGATATTGAGGGCCTCATGAATGCTTTAAAAATCACTCATGACCCACAAGAATGGAGACTATTTGTGGACTCTTCGAAACTGAGTCTCAAGGCTGTGCTTTTGCACAATGGAAACATTCTTCCATCTATTCCAGTAGCGTATGCTGTCCACATGAAAGAGACATACGATAACTTAAGGCAGCTACTGAATTCCATTGAGTATAACAAGTACAGCTGGCACCTCTGTGGTGATTTGAAGGTAGTTGCCCTTTTAATGGGACTGCAGCAAGGATATACAAAATACATGTGTTTCTTATGCGAGTGGGATAGCCGAGCAAGGGAAATGCACTACATGAGGAAGGAATGGACTCACAGGCAGAATGTAGCCATTGGAGAGAAGAATATCCAACACCCAGCTCTGGTTGAGGCTCAGAAAATCTTGCTACCACCCCTTCACATCAAACTAGGTTTGATGAAGAACTTCGTGAAAGCCATTGACCGGACTTTGCCAGCATTCCGATACCTGCATGAAAAATTCCCTCGACTCAGCGAAGCAAAGATTAAAGAGGGAGTTTTTGTGGGTCCTCAGATTCGAGAGCTTTTCAAAGATGACCGGTTCAACAACTTGCTGGAAGGTGACGCGAAACAAGCATGGAATGCTTTTCGCCTAGTTTCTACAAACTTCCTCGGAAATGTTAGGGCAGAAAACTATAAGGAACTAGTAGAAGACATGTTGATGAAGTATAAGAAACTTGGCTGCAATATGTCTCTAAAGATTCACTTCCTTCATTCCCATTTGGATTTCTTTCCTAGCAACTGTGGTATTGTTAGTGATGAACACGGCGAACGTTTTCATCAAGATATCGCAACAATGGAACAAAGATACCAGGGAAAATGGTCCACTACAATGCTGGCTGACTACTGCTGGACACTCCTCAGAGATGCTCCCGAACAGCTGTACAAGAGACAGGCGAAGAAATCTAAGATGTAGTCAATGACTTGATTTTTTATAGGTAGGCTATTACAGTTGACCTTTTACTATTGGAATGCATTTCGTTATGTAAACATTAATTTCTTGCAGATTACAAAAAAACTAGAGCCAATTTTGCAATTTGACTGTCATATTCGTGTTCAGCACATAAAAATTGATAAGAATTGACTAATTTTATTTCAGTAACATGACTTTTGTAAAAATTTGTTGTCCAGTGTAACAGGTATCTTGACTTTTGTCTTTTCTAGCCCCTGTTTTTCTTTTCTGATGGTCTGGACACTCTGAACACCAATGCCCTTTCTTTCGACAGATATAGCAAGTATCTTGACTTTTATCTTGAAAGGAAGGAGAGTAGTCCGTCGGCTGGTCTGAAGAGAATGTTCTAATGACCCCTCGCAAAGCTCTGATGAAACGTTCGATTTGGCTAGTCTCTTCGATCGTTGTGCTCGGTTTGAGAGTGAAATGAATAGTGAAAGGACAAGACACACCCTTTTATATACGCTGGTCTGCCATGACTATAAATTAGTCTATGGTGTTTAAACTTGAGTCATTTGACGTTTTGCACTCAAAATGAAACGATCCTATTCATTTGAGAAGAAAGAAGAAGAAAGTAAGAGGCAGAAACGTGATCTATCGCCTCGTACCAGGGCTGAAGTCTTGGCACAAATTCATGCCAGTGATTTTGAAGAGGACATGAGTGAACCAGAATTCGAACCCTCTAAACAAAGTTCACCACCCTTAGTCAACCCTGAAAAGTACTATTCCATTCGAGAGACGAAAAAGCGCTCCTCTAGAAAATTTAGAACCACGGCTTACAAATACTCAGTGAAGTTTAAAGGTTTCAAGGCTGAAATACCGTTAGAGAAAGCAGAAGGGTTCATCACTGGGGTGTGGGATTCTTTGCTCACCGCACTCAAGCGACAATGTCAACCCAAAGAAGACGATCGCTTGAGACTTTCCATACAACACGATGGTTTGAAATCTCCTGTTTGGATCGAGTTTAGCAGACCCGCAGAACTAACTGCTCCAAAATCATGGACAAGATTCAACACGTGCAACAATCTAATGACCAGTTTGACATCACCGATGGAAAAGCCACACTGGACATGACCCACGCCTCTCCTCCTCAAGGGACCGGACAACGCAGTAAGGTGTTACTGGTGAACGACCTTCGCAGCACCAAAAAGAGTCTCGTCCAAATTCAAAATTCTCAAGACCAGATGTGTTTAGCCCGAGCCATCGTGGTGGGACGAACCTATGCCAACAAGAACGACACGACAGAATGGAAAAGAGCCTGGAAAACTATTCGACAATCGGACCGAGCCAAACAACGAAACAAAGCAGAACTCCTGTTACAACAAGCCGACTTGCCCAAAGACACACCCTGTGGCATTCCTGAGATGCAAAAATTGCAAGATGCCCTAGCTCCACGCTACACCTTGAAAGTGCACCCTCAAGAAGTGTGCGGACCTCTGTTATTTCGAGGGAAAGACTTTAAGGACGGAAAATACATTCATGTCTATTATCACGATGACCATTTCGATACCATTACCAGTAAAACTGCATTTCTGCGATACAGTTATTACTGTGAGAAATGTGACTGTGGCTATAACAATCGAGAGCAACACAAACATTGCGGATTGAAATGCTCAGGATGTTTGGCCTCTCCACCCTGTCTGAGCGAAGGACAAGAACGAGTACATTGTCCTGCTTGTCTGCGTACGTTTGTCAGCCCTGCCTGTTACCAACAACATCTCAAGACGCAAGGTTCACAGCAGAAATGTGCTTGTCAACTCCTGAGATTGTGCCCTACGTGTGGACAAGGCCTACGTACCAATAATGCCAAGGCACACGTATGTTCAGGAAAAAAAAAAGGCACATTTGTCATCACATCGTGGACTTGGAACACCAATGCTACGTGCAAAAATACCAACCCCCACCAGAGAAAGAGGACGGTCACAAGAAGAAAGGCAATTTCATCTTTTTCGATTTCGAATGCATGCAAGAGATCGGCATTCACATTCCTAATTTCTGCGTGGCTCATCGAGCGTGCGAGAAGTGCATTCAAGAACCTATTTTCAGTCATTGCCCTCACTTCAGCAAGATTCCTGGAGGGCGTGAAAAAATCTTTCGAGGACCGAACACGTTAGCCGATTTTGCCCAATGGGTCTTAGACCCCGTCGACAAGACGTGGAGCCAAGAGGACATCGAACGTTATAGAGATTGTCATCGTCATGCCACAGTGATGGCTCACAATTTCTCCGGATACGATGAACAGTCTCTTTTGAGGTATTATACGGAACAAGGCATCGAACGTCCTAAAGTGACTTTGAACGGAGCCAAAATCATTTTCATGCAAGTGGGACAAGTGCAGTTTAAAGATTCGATGAGCTATTTGGCCATGCCTTTGAGTCGAATGCCTAAAACGTGTGGAATGACAGAAATGGCTAAAGAATATTTTTCTCACTTTTTCAATACGGAAGCCAATCAACACGCCGTTCTACCCCATTTGCCTGAGGCTCACTATTACGACCCCGACAACATGGGTACCGAACAACGAGAAGCTTTCTACGCTTGGTACCAAGCTCACGCCTCCGACCCTTTCGACTTTCAGGAAGAAATGCTAAAGTATTGTCGTTCCGATGTGGACATTTTACGGCGCTGCTGTGGAAAATTTCGAGAACTGTTCATGGAACACGGAGGGGTCGATCCTTTGAAAGAAGCTTGCACCATTGCCAAAGCGTGCTCCTTAGTGTACCGGCAACGATTCATGCCTGAAAACACCGTGGCTGTCATCAGTCCTCAAATGACCAACTATGTCAAACGACAATACTCGGTCAAAGCCCTACGTTGGTTACATTACTTGTGCGACAAGGAAGACAAATGGATTCAGCATGCCCGCAACGGAGGAGGCGAAAAGACCATCGGAACGTATTCGGTAGATGGCTGGGACTTAGAAAACCCCAAGATCGTGTACGAGTTTAACGGTTGCTTATTTCACAGATGTCCCGTCTGTTACCCTGATCGTAGCACTAAAAATCAGTTTTTACAACGAACCATGGAAGACTTGTACCAGGACACTTGTCAGCGACGCCTAAAGTTAGAACAGCAAGGATACCAAGTGGTGGAAATGTGGGAACACGAGTAAGATCACCGTTTGAAAATCGATCCCGAATTTAAACGCCTCGTGCAAAGTTACCAGTTCATGGACCCGCTGAACCCGAGGGATAGTTTGTACGGAGGTAGAACCAATGCCACCTGTTTGCTGTACCAAGCCGACGAAGAGAAAGGAGAAGAAATCAAATACTTGGACGTGTGTTCGCTGTATCCCTACGTGTGCAAATATTGTCACTTTCCTGTAGGGCACCCGCAATTGTTGACGGAACACATCGACCTGAAAAACATTCGACAATACGAAGGTCTGATCAAGTGCAAAGTTTTGCCTCCCACGGACTTGTACCATCCCGTGCTACCTCACCATTGCCAAGGCAAACTAATGTTTCCTATTGCCGTACTTGTGCCGAAACGTGCAACCAAGATCAGCCTTGTCAGCACACCCAGGAAGAACGGGCTTTGACGGGGACGTGGGTCAGCGTAGAATTGTTCAAAGCTTTGGACATGGGATACCAACTGTTAGAAGTGTACGAAATTTGTCACTTTCCCATGACACAACAATACCACAAAGGTGACCTCACGCAGAAAGGCATTTTCGCCGACTACGTGGATGCCTTTTTGAAACTGAAGCAAGAAGCCAGCGGCTATCCTTCCTGGTGTCACACTTCCGAAGACCAAATAAAATTCAAAGAGAAATACTATGAACAAGAAGGTATTCCTTTAGACCACATCGAGAAAAACGAAGGCAAGCGATCATTTGCCAAAGTGATGTTAAATTGCTTGTGGGGTAAAATGGCACAACGACCGTGTTTACCCAAGACGGAATATTTGACAGAACCTTCCCGCTACTTCCAGATGATTCACGACAAAACCAAATACATGAAGTACGTGGACGTCGTTCGTGAGGATTTGATCTTGGTCAATTACGAAGAAGATCTGGACTTTGGAAATGTCATCATTGCGGCTTACGTGACAGCTCATTCTCGCTTAAAATTGTACGAAGCTTTAGAACTGTTAGGGGAACGCGTCCTGTACTTTGACACGGACAGTTGCATTTACATCCATCACCCGAGTCAACAGCACCCTGAAATCGAAGGAGACCGTTTAGGAGCCTGGACAGACGAGCATCCCGACGACAAGATTCTAAGTTTCGCCAGTGGCGGTCCTAAAAATTACGGCTACGAATACCGGGACAACCAAGGAGAAGTGCACACGCAGTGTGAAGTGAAAGGATTGACTCTGAATTATCGTACCAGACGAGTGGTCAACTTTGGGGTATTGAAAGAAGCCTTGCAGACTGGAAAAGATGAACACTTTAAAGTGACCACCTATCAACCCCACAAGATTGTACGTTTACCCACTCATCACATCGTCAGTCGACCCTTGGAAAAAGTCTATCAAATCGTGTACCAGAAGCGAGCAAGACTTCCCAATCACTTTACGTTGCCGTATGGACACGTCGGTATTGGTCTGTATATAAAAAGGAACCCTAGGCAAGATCGATAGTTCATTGTGACTACCAAGACCAAGCGAACAAGATGAATTCTTTTAGAGAGACACGAAACAAGTTTAGACAGGCACAATTCAAGTGTGGGGCTTCGGAAGTGGAATGCGATTGTGAGCCTTGCGATGGGTACGATGCTGTACCTTGTGACCTTAGCGATGCCGTAAAGCATCGTGGGAACTTTGTTCTCACTCCCCCTATCATGGAAAGTGATGCTGTGCGTGTCAAACCTGAGGGATGCGAAAGCGATGCCACTCGTCCTCTTGGACACATTACTGGGATTCGTTTTAAAGGGAAATGTCGACCTTCACGTTTACCTCCCTACGGATGTCATCCAGCCCTGAGCAAACTCCTGTTCATGTCACCCAACCCTCATCGAAACGAACCTGTGAAAGACGAATATTCGTTTCCTGTGCGTTTGTCGGAATACTGCGACTTTGAAAATCGTCTTCAATCGTTCAAAGGAAAATGGCCTAAGTATCTGGGAGGACCTACCCCTGAAGAATTAGCCAGAGCCGGATTTTTCTACTTGGGCGAAGGAGATAAAGTCAAGTGCTTCAGTTGCGGTGTGTCGCTTCACCACTGGGAACCGCAAGATTCGGCCTACGTAGAACACGCTCGATGGTCACCGAATTGTCTTTACTTACCCTTAGTGGGACCGAGACATTGAAGTAACTTACCATAATCTGTTTATGGATACTTTACAAGAGAACATTCGCTCTTTGCCTGTGAAGTTGAGAGAAAGGATTTACCGAGAGCTGGTCAAAATACAAGTCAAACGTAAAGAACAATTGCATCCATTACGTCACCGGTGTTTGAACCACTGGTACCTGAATGCTATACAAGGACTGATTGAGTTGAAAGTGTTCCATTGGACAGACATTGATCAACGACCCCCTGGTTTTAAAAAGGAATGGTTTGGTATGGATAATTCTATCTACTACATTGTAAACGTACTGGATCCAATTCCAGAGGAAGAGTTAACGAATATTAACATCTTTTATGCAATGTCGACTTAGTGAAAGAGGAAACTTCTGAACGAATTGTAACGTGTAGATTAGTGTTTAAACGATTTAGAGTCGACAATGAATTAAAACCATGTCTGTGCAAACAGTACATGTCTTGTGTCAGACAAAAGAGGATTTAGCATGACCTATTCATGGATACTTTAAAAGGGAACATTCGTGCTTTGCATGTGGAGCTGAGAGAACGCATTTACCGAGAGCTGGTCAAAATACAAGTCAAACGTAAAGAACAGTTGCATCCGTTACGTCACCAGATCTTTAACCACTGGTACCTGAATGGTATAAGAGGACTGATTCGTCAGAAATTCTTTCAGTGGTCAGACCTTGTTGAACACTTTCAGTTAGTGAATGAACTAAACGTTCGTAATTTTGGTTACTTCGAGATTCACCTACTGCAACGTATTGAGGAAGACGAGTTAAAGGATTACCGACATATTTTACGTGGAATCTGCTTAGCGGAAGACGAAACATCTAGACAAACTCTGACGTTTCAGTTACAGTATGCAAGATTTAGATTCCCTACTGGAGAACGAAGATGTCTAGTTAGAAATTACCTGTATTGCTTCCGAAACAAAGAGACTATAAAATCAGGCTACCATGCCACGGATTATGTCACATGTTATTGAACAGATTCCGTGGAAGGAACTCAATGACCATATTCAAACCGTGGATCATTACCATCGATTATTACAAGAACTGTATCCATTCAATTTGGGTCGACAAGTGGTGTGTGTCTTAGTGACTTGTTTTCTGGGATTTCGTTTACCAGCCGATTCCTTGTGGACTCTTTACGATCAGTACTTACCACCCAATGGCCTTAAATGGTCACGAAAGACTCCTTTTGCTCAAAGCCTTGCGGTTTCATCTGGATACTTCTCGACCTCAACAGGAAAAAATGATTCGCCAACTTTTAGCTACCGAAGACGTGTATGACGATGTGTGTGTGTAGCTTGTGACTTACACCCTCATTGGACAGATGTTCGTGACTGGAAAAAGGGGGGTTTTGAGGCTTGGACCCAAGAAGTGGCCCAGTATGCACAACAGTTGTTTAAGGAAAAAAGTTACTTTTCAGCCTGTGTTAGTAACAGTGCCAGAAGAACCCGTCACCGAGAACAACCACTCGCTTCAGGACAGGACTGTCATGGACATTCCTGAAAGGTCATTCCGGGAGGACACTTGTGTGACAATACCTCATGTAGAGACTGTAAGAACATTACACACTGTCCCTAGGACATCTTGGTTACCCAAAACATGTTGTACAAAAACTTGTTTATGTTCCACTTTGATCGTTTTGATGTGTATTTTATTCCTGTACATAACTATTTGGGTTTTATGTATTTTTATCTTTCGTGTTGTTCATATTTGAAACATTCAATAAACGTGTCCTGAAAAAAGTATACAAACTCTCGTCTTGTTTGTTTTCGTGTCACAAGTGACATTCCTAACACTATGGCTACCTCTGCTGTCTCTGCTCCCTCTTCCTCTACTGTCAAAGTCATCGACGAACACTTAGATCGTGCCAGTTGGGAGGCTTTGTATCTTCGCCATCCCTTTAACATGCTCATTGCTGGACCTAGCGGTTCAGGCAAAACCGAATTCGTCAAACGTTTGATCGAACATAAACACCATTTGATCGATCGGCCGCCTCAGCGGATCGTGTGGTATTACAAAGAGTGGCAATCGGCGTACAGCCTCTTGCGAGAAAGTCAAGGCGATTCCATCGTGTTTGTGGAAGGCATTCCTAAAGAAGACGACGGCATCGTCTCTGACTCCCGTCAAACCCATTTGGTCATTTTTGACGACATGTTAGGAGAAGACGAAGAAGAAATTAAACTGTGGTTCACGCGCAAAGGGCATCATCGTAATGCCAGTGTCGTTTACATCACTCAAAATTTGTTTCAACAAAGTAAAGCCCATCGCACCATCAGTCTCAATGCGTATTACGTGGTCTTGTTTAAAAGCCCTCGAGATAAATCGCAAGTGCTAGTCTTAGCCAAACAGTTAGGGACGCCTTGGCTGACTCAGGCGTACGACGATGCCACTCAAACTTCACACACTTATTTACTTGTCGATTTGAAACCTACGACCCCCGATGATTTGCGATTTCGTACCCACCTGTTTCACCACTGGTGCCAAGACGGACGGCCTGTCCTGTACACGTCTCTGTCCTCGACTTAATTTCACTCCACAAAAAAATCTATAAAAACCTCAGACCCTTTTCGTCTGTCTCACACACATTTTGAAAATGACGTCCCTTCAGTCGCATCTTCCCGTCAAATTGATTCGTGCCTTGTATGGCATCAGTCGAGAAACAAAATCCACAAATACGAGCTCGTGTGTTAGAAGCTAGTCTCAAAGAAGTCTTACGATGGTTCACGGTGACGGCACGTCAATTACTCCAAGGGATCATTCAGATTCCTCATCAAACCAAACGCTTTTTTGATCGAAACAAAGTCGCTTTGACCCAACTGGCCGATCCCCGCATCGACACTCAAACCAAAAAACAAATCATTTTGAAACCTGGAGGGAGCGGTACTCTAGGAGGGGTCATCATTCGCTCTCTTTTAAGATGGGATCCTAATGCCCCCAAACTTCTCCCCAAGAAAAAAGTCAAACGAAGCTCCAAGAAGAAGAAAAAGACCAGGTCCCCAAGGAGAACTTCTCCAGTGGCGAGACCCTCCTCTTACCAGACACCACCCCGGAAAAAGAACAGAAGCCCCCAGAAAAAGAAACAGAGAAAAAGTCCCCAGAAAAAGAAAAGCCCACAGAAGAAAACTAGTCGCAAGAGAGGCACTTCGACCAGGAAGCAACTTTACACTCGCAAACCACGACCTGCCACGGCGGTGACTGCGTCTCTGGCAGCCTCACGTTCATCCATTTCTCCGTTGATCTCACCAAGAACTGAAGAGTCCTTGGAGACGTTGATCACACCAAGAACATCTCCGTTGATGACCCCAAGAACTTCCCCAGTGGCAGGTCCCTCCAATTTAGCGGCAGTGGCCGCTGCTCACAAAGTACCTTCTCCCAAAATCAAAGTCCAAGAGAGATGGGGCATGTTACAAAGTTTACTGGATTTGTCCAAGCAAGAACTGGCTCGATTTAATCCGTTACGTACCCCTGCACGACGTGTCATGCCTGTCCTGAAGTTGATACGACGTAAAGACAATCAGTGGCGACGCGTTCCAGTATAAAAAAGGTGTGTGACCAAGTAGGGTATCAGTGTTCTGGTGCTCCTGAACATGTCACCCTCCAGAAAACATCCCTCTTCTAAACAACCCCAAGGAAAGAAAAGAAAGGACTGCCTCCTCGTTTAGTCAAACATGGGGACATGTTATCTGTCCTGTCCAAAGCTTCTCCACTCCTACGAAAAAAACTCATTCAATCGGCCTCCAAAGAGGTCATCGATACCGTGTGCGAATGCTGTTTGAACGTCTTGAAAGGCACGATCCCTTTGTCCAAACACCAGAAACAATGCTCAGGCAAACATCGTCACGTTGTTCGGAAAATGGTTCAAAAGAAAATTCCCATTCGTCAAAAGAAGAAGATGTTTGTCCAACTTGGAGGCATTTTACCCCTCTTGTTAGGCCCCTTACTGAAAGGAGTGTTGGGAACCATGTTGGGAGGACTGGTAGGAGCAAGATAAAAAGGCCCTCGGAAGTCCCAAGATTTCAGAATCGAACCCTGACAACCCCATGGAAGGACGAAAACTAGCTTTAGTACCCTACAAACGATGGATGGAATACCATCGTTGGCAAGAACAACGCACCCCGCATTTACCTCCCAATCCCCATTTGAGCGAGATGTCCCAGTTACAACACGAATTGCAGTCCTTGATGGATCGCCAAGATTTGTCCGAAACAGAAAAATCGCAAAAGTACGGTCAACGACTGCAACTCTTTCACCATAAAGCTTTAGACGAAACAGCTCTACCCACTCTGAAAGATTTTAAGACCTTGATGAAAAGTCCAGCACCATCATCACTACCACCACCACCACTACTACCATCCCCAGGGGTCACCAGAGATGCTACCCCACGAAGACCTGAGGAAGAAGAGATGCGAGAAGTGTTTCAAACACCATCAGCAGCTCCCATTTCGAGTAAGATTGCGGCATCCTTGTTGACCCCATCCCCCACACCCCAACGAGAAGAAATGAAAGCTTGGGTTAAAAAGATGATGTCCACTCCTAAATCGACAGAAGTGAAAAAGAAAGAAGGGAAACCAGAAGTGAAAAAAGAAAAGAAGACCAAAGCCATTCCATTGCCACCTCCACCACCACTACCTTCGACTTCTACTCCCGTAGCCCATCGGACACGTAAATCCGTTTCTAAACCACCCTTTCGTCCCACCCAAAGTAGCATCACCGAAGAGTGGGTGACTTATTAACACACAAAAATGGAAAAAGTCTTAGCCAGCATTTACTACGATCCCTCACATCCTGCAGGTTACGCAGGAGTTCAAAATTTTTATCGTGCTGCCAAAACTCGACTGAAAAGTCTCCGTTTACCTCAAGTGCAACGATGGTTACAAGAACAAGCTACCTACACTTTACACAAACCCATTCGACGCAAGTTTGCCAGAAGTCGCACCCGAGTGGAAGGTATCGATCATCAATGGCAAGCCGATTTAGCCGATGTCTCTCATTTGGCCAGCTACAATCGTGGCTACAAATATTTGTTTTGTGTCATCGACGTCTTTTCCAAATTTGCCTGGGTCGTGCCCTTGACTTCCAAATCGAGCAGCGAGTTAGTGCGAGCCCTGCAACGGGTGTTGAAACAAAGCGGTCGTCACCCTCTTCGATGGTAAACGGACAAAGGCACCGAATTTCTGAACCAAGCTTTCCAAAAAGAATTAAAGAAACGTGACATTCATTTTTTTACCACCGAGAATCCCGAAACCAAAGCCAGCACCGTGGAACGTTTTCAACGCACTTTGAAAGAACGCATGTGGAAATATTTTACGCATCACCACACTCTGAAGTACATCGACATCTTACCGCACCTGGTGCAAGCGTACAACCAATCTTACCATCGAAGCATCGGACGTGCCCCGCAAGAAGTGACTCCCGACAACGAAGTGCTGGTGTTTGAGCACCTATTTGGTACGTCAACGACGAGGGCTGTCCCCGAGAAAAGTGGAGAGTTGACCGTAGGAGATTGGGTGCGCATTGGCAAAACCAAACGCACTTTCGACAAAGGTTACTTACCTAACTGGACGACCGAATTGTTTCGTGTCACTGGACGAGTGCATGGCCGTCATCCTGCCGTCTATAAATTGGAAGACATGAACGGAGAAGTGCTCAAAGGAACGTTTTATTTGCCCGAGTTACAACGTGTCACCAAAAAAGAAGACGACGTGTACGACATCGAAAGCATTCTCGAACGCAGAACCCGTAAAGTGGGCAAACGACGTGTCAAAGACGTCAAAGTACGTTGGAAAGGATATCCGCCCAGTTTTGATTCTTGGATCGACGCTTCGCAAGTCATCGACTATAAAAAGAAGTGACCATCATGCCCTTTCACACAGACACAGCTACGTCGACCACTCCTTCACCCAGTTCTTCTGTGCAAGATTTGCAAAAACAACCCTTGTGGGTCTGGTGTGGAGAACGTGTGCCTAAAACGCAAATCGTCTTTATCTGCCAAATCTTTGTGGTGTATTGTGTCATCGGGGCAGCCATTGCCAATTTGAGTTTGCAACAAGGAGACAAACAATTGTGGACCATTTTATTGAGCAGTTGCATCGGTCACCTGCTTCCTAATCACCTCCCTGCAATTCACCTCGAACGGGAGCCACGGGAACCTTGTGTCCAGTGCCAGTGCCAGTCACCACTCCAACAACAACCACAACCAGAGCCCCATTTTGAGCAGAGACACGCCTCTGACGTCCAGTAACCCCTCGGACAGCCACAGAACTCTGGAATTATGAGTCAACAAAACCAATTTTACTTAACCTTACCCATTGACAGTTCCATGGAGGTGTTTCCCCACAACACGTTGTACTGTTACACGGCCAAATTACCTCAGGCCATCCCATTAGATCACGAAGCCCATTGGGAAGTGGCTTTGGTAGAAATGATTCACCCAACACAAATCAAAAACATCACTGAAACTCAAAACACTTTTGACGTCGAAATTCTGGACCCAACGGTGCAGCAAACCATGACGACCACTTCTCAACATAAATCACTTCCCAAGACCCCAATACCCCGTAGCAACAGTGACACTACTCCTCCTTTTTACGTTTATCACTTTAAAATTAACTCAGGCCATTATTTTAGTGGTCAACATCAGGTGGAGGCCATCGCTGACAAATTCTATGCAGCATTTGACAAAGTTCTGACCGGACTGAAAAAACGTGTCACCATTGAGTACCACAAACTGTCTCACCGTCTACTCATCAAATTTGAAAGTGAGGAAAAAAGTATACTTATTAAATTTTATGACATTTTGGGTGGAGACCTCAATATGGTCACGGATAAGCACTCCAAAAAAATTGAGAAAGCAGAGATTGACAACAACTGGCATTTTGCGAGGTATTTTCGTTTCCCGGTAGAACTGAACCGGGGACTGAATTTGATCTTCGTGTACTCCGATGTGGTGGAGTACAACGTGGTGGGACACACCTCCGTGCCGTTACTGCGTGTCATTCCTTTCAAAGTAAATTCTGCCACGGTCACTGACGAGGAAGGTGGAAACACTTATCACGTCCACCGCGAATTTGTACATCCTCATTATTTGCCTGTCAGCAAGTCGTATTTGGACACGGTCAACATTGCTATAAAAGGAGATCTGGGACAAAATATTCCATTCACCAAAGGAAAGGTCACGGTGAAACTCCATTTTCGAAAACGGTTCTCTCACGATTCGTAAGTCATGTATCCAGTGTACCGAGGGGTTGCTCGACAGCGAGGACACGGTTTAGGAGATATGTTGAAATCGGCCTTTCGTTCGGTGGCTCCGGTGTTGAAACCGATGGTGACACGCGGATTGCACGCCTTGAAAGATGCGGCACTGACACAAGGCAAAGAATTTCTCCAAAATATCATCATCGACAAACAAAACCCTAAAGAAGCCTTCATGAGGGCAGGCAAAAATGTCTTGCTACAAACGGGTAAAGACCTTTTGGGCCGACGAGACACACCTATAAATGCCCTGCACGCTACCGAGTCAGGCATTCAGCAAGGACAAGGCAGAAAGAGACGACGAAGAAAACACCCTTTCACCAGACTTCACACGTCTAAAGCTAGAAAGGCCAAGAAAAGAAGAACCGTTCGAGACTTAGACGTTTTCGATTATTGAGACACAGAGAAAAAATGATGCACCGAGAGTCTTGCGCCTGTTCCAAGTCGGAACTGGATCTGTTTGCCATGCCCCCCCTCCCATGATGACCATGCAAGAATCCCAATGGGTGGAATTTCACCCCGTCTCCTCTTTGACAGATTCCGCTCCCATCGAGTTTGAAATCAAAGGACAGCCCGAAGATTACATCGATCTGATTAGTAGTTACTTGTACTTGAAAGTCAAAGTTCTAGATAAGGATAATGGTGCAGTAGAAGACACTGAGAATATAGTTCCCGTCAACAATTTCATGCATTCCTTGTTCAGCTCAGTGGACTTGTACTTGAATAACAAACTGGTCAGCAGCAGCATGGATACTTACAATTACCGTGCCTACCTGGAAAATCTCTTGACGTACGGAATAGATGCCAAGAATACTCATCTCAATGCCTGTGTGCTATGGGAACCTGACGAAGCGAAGGAGTTTGACACAAAAAATAAAAGCAATGACGGCTTTGTGGAAAGACGAAGCAAAATCAAAGATGGACACAGTTTAGAATTGATGGATCGTTTGCATTTGGACATGTGGTTGCAGGAGAAATATTTGCTGAACGGGGTAAATGTTCGCTTGAGACTGAATCGTAGCAGTGCCGCTTTCCATTTGTTGCCTGATGATGATGCTACTAAGACTGGCAATCCTAAAAGCAAAATCGAGGAGGCCAAACTCTACGTACGACGCGTGGAAGTGTTACCTAAAGTGGGAAACGACATTAGTCAGACATTGAGCATAACGACCGCCAAATATCCCATACGACGCGTGGAAGTGAAAACCTTCACCATTCCCACTGGACATCATTCCATGATCGAAGATCATCTGTTTCAAGGACAGTTACCCAAGCGTTTAATCCTTGGTATGGTCAACAATGAAGCCTTCAACGGAAACTTCGATAAAAATCCTTTCAACTTTCATCACTTCAACGTGAAGAAAATCGAAGTCAGTCGCGATGGCAAGACCTTGTGTACCCGACCTTTCGAACCTAACTTTGATTCCACAAAAATGAATTACTTGAGATCGTACTTGACCCTGTACGAAGCCACGGGACAGTTAGGGACCAACACCAGTCACGGCATTACGTACGAAGATTACGCAGGAGGCTATGCTTTGTTGGCATTTGATTTCACTCCAGACCAAGGCAGCGACGAGGGACATTTTCACCCTATAAAATCCGGCCAGATTCGTGTGGAACTTCAGTTTGCAGATCCTCTGCCAGAGACAGTGAACGTCATCCTGTATGCATAATTCGATAATACGATAGAAATCAACAGTCTGAGAGAAGTCATTCTAGACTATTAGAAGCTGTGGAAGACTGTTATCCCTCTTTACCTAGTGGAGAAACTTTGGAGACGGAATGTGAGGAGACCGTGGGAAAAGAATCCCAAGACAAAGACGAAGAAGTTGTTATGATGAAGTCAAGATGGCCAGAACAAGAAGCGCATTTAGTCTCCTGTTTTGCCAAACAATTGGTGGAAAAAATGACGGAATTGATCAAGAAAGATTGCTATGGATGTCAAAACGATCATCCCAGTCAAATTCAACACGATAAATGCCTGATGCTGAGTCAAGAAGAAAAATTGGACGAGTATCTGGACGAAGCTTGGAGTCTCATCTCGGACGAAGTCGTGTTGCACCAGTGGTATAAAGACTTGCGTGAACATTCTTGTCCACCATTAACCACTCAAGAGATCCATCGTATCGAAGCTCTCCTGAATCAGAGTGAGGAGACGAAGCGAAGAAACGGTTATTTGTCAGACATTTTCAAGCAAAAAGTCAGGATCGAATTGATGACTTATTATTACCTGTGAAGAAGGAAAAACCACACAAAAAAATGGATACTTGGGAACTTTATTACCTTTTGAACCACAGTTCGTATACGGCTTCTTAAAATCCTGTCATCTCCCAGGAACCCACTGGGTAGCCGTCTACTTTCCTCAAGAAGGATGTGTGGAATATTTTGATTCGTACGGATTGCCTCCTTTGGAAGACGATATCATCGACTTTATGAGAAGAAATGCTCAGACCACCCGATTCAATAATGTGAAATTACAAGGCACAGATTCCTTGGTGTGTGGACAGTGCTGTGTGTATTTTCTGCATCATCGCAGCCTGGGCTATTCCTTAGAACATTTAGTGACTCATTTTGATTCTCGTTCTTCTTCTAGAAATGATGTGAAAGTAGATCAATGGTTTTGTGACCATTGTGATTATCTTTTGTCTCAAGCTAGGAAACGTAGTGTTCATCAATGGCCTAATGACTTCCAACAGTGGAAATCACAATTTCATTCACAACGTTGTCAGCCCTGTTTAAAGTAGAGTGTTAATTGAAAAAAATGTTTGATGTTATATTGTTGGATTATTGTTAGAAAATGTTAGAGTTGTTGGTTAGTGTTAAGTGATTTTGAATAAAAAATGTTGTGTTTTGGAAAAAATGCCTTTGTCTTTCGTTTGGCTATAAGAATGTTGATTCATGCTCTTTGACTTCTTACTATCCCTCTCATGACACTCATTGAACATTGCGGCTCGAAAACCGTGTGGGGATGTTTTCCTTCACGTCCGCGCTTTGACTTTAAGAACCGGGGTAGTTTCCAGTCTAACCATCCATTGTCGACTCATCGTCCTACAACGATGTGCTCCAAACTAGCTAAGCTCAACGAAGCCTACGTGAATTTGCATAGGGTCAGACACAGTCTGATACCGAAGCCAGAAGAGATAGAGAATGTGAGAATGTTTAAAGTCACTGAAGACCTGATAGAAGAGCTCTTCAGAGAAGAAGTGAACAGGGAGAAAGAAGAATGGACAGAGAAGTACAGACTTCAGAGACAGCAGCAACAGCAACAACAACAACAACAGCAGCAGCAGCAGCAACCTGAACCTGACAAAGGCTTTGTCGATTGTCGTATCGACACCAAAGAGTTCTTCTTCTCTTTCCGAAGAAGCAGACCTATCGCCAGAAAGTCTATCCTCAGAGGACATCGCATTCTTAGAAACTAAAAGATTGCCATAGAATACAAAAAAAACCAGCCCTTTTCAGGGCTACCCAATACTCTAGAAAAGAAATAACAATCGATTTGCCAATGTGTGTGGGTAGAGTAGTGTGAATATAAACACTGACTCTTTTTTAAAGTGTGAGTGTATGTATTTGTGTTAAGGATTGTGTGTTTGTAAGTGCTCACGTACGTTTGTGTGGATAGTAGATTAAGATCATGTTTTTTTTGCTGTTTGAGGTGTGGGGAGAGTAGATTTGGGGATGGATTGGATTGCTTTGCGTATGTGAATAGTATATTGTTTGTTTAATAAAATTTTTTAGAATAGTGATGGGTAGTATAAAAAAAGTGAGTGAGTGTTTCTTTTAGGTCCGCGCGTTGTTAGGTGAGATCAATTTTGTTTTAGGGGATGTTTTCCTTCACGTCCGCGCTTTTAGTATAAATTGAAACTCGTTGGGCAGTCTAGCTACCCTGTTCATTCGTTGACAAGACAATGAATACCAGAATTGTGAAACTGCTAGAACTCCAGATGCACCTAGAATATGCAAGGCGCATACTAAATGAACTGGCCGCGGAGGCCATTGTCGAAGAGGCAAGGATGAAAGAGGAGGAGGAAAGAAGAAAAAAAGAAGAGGAGGAAAAGGAGAGAGGAAATTTCAGAATCCCAGACACAGAAATTGGGATTCTGAAGCCACTTATCCCGCCTCTGCACTCCCAAGAAAAAAGGTAAAAGGAGACTGGGGAAGAAGATGTGTGTGTGGTGCCAGGCCTGGAAGGTGCCATCATTAACCAGGTGTCACTGGAGTTCAAAAACAAACAGCCCTTTTCAGGGCTACTGAAACCTTTAGAAAAGAAATAACAGTCGATTTGCCAATGTGTGTATGTAGAGTAGTGTGAATATAAACACTGACTCTTTTTTTATAGTGTTTGTGTTTGAGTTTGTAAGCGCTGATGTAGGTTGGTGTGGATAGTAAATTTGGGTTTCATTTTAATGCTTTGCGTGTGTAAATAGTAGATTAGGGGTTTGTTTATTGATGCTTCACGTATGTGGATAGTAGATCATATGAAATGAGAAAAGTAGGGGATGTTTTCCATCACGTCCGCGCGTTTTAAGTGATAATCTAGGTAATATCAATTTTGTTCTAGGGGGATGTTTTCCATCACGTCCGCGCTTTTCGTATAAGAACCCACAGTATTCGTTGTTCAAACCATTCTACAGAGAAGATGGCTTCAAACCACCTCAATAAATGCATACATTGCAAGACGTCCTGGACAATTTGGGCATGATGGAACAAATGCTAGTGAGGCTAAACGAAGATCACTATTCTTATAGTCCCCATCGAGTGAAGATGGAGATTAACAACTTACGAAAAGTAAAGGACATGATAAGTGATGTGATGAAAGAAATAAAGGAGGAAAAGGAGGATGAAGAGGAAAGGATAAGGATAAGAGCATGGAATGAAAAAATTGAAAAAGAAGAAGAAAATGAGAAGAGGAAGAAAGAAGAGGAGGAGAAGAAGAAGAAAGAAGAGAAACAAAAGGAAGAAAAGAAAGAAAAGAAGAGAAAGAGTGTAGGACAGAAAATAAGAAGTTGGTGGAGAAATAGAAGAAATTAGAAGAAGAAGAAGAAACCCAAAGGCCCTTTTCAGGGCCACTCCTTATTCTCGAAAAGAGACTGACTTTCCATTGCCTACCCTTTTTTTTTCTTTAAAAAATAGGGTCCCAACCCTATTCCATTTCCCCTTGAGGCTCAACAGGCCCAAACGTCTTTTTCTTCCAATGTTAAATTCCATTGAGGCTAAACTTTCCCAGAGTTTTTTGCCCATGTTAAATTTCCATTGAGGCTAAATTTGGCCAGGGTGGTTAATGTTAAATTTCCATTGAGGCTAAACTTGCCCGGGGGGGGGGGGGGGTCTGTAATGCTAATTCCCATTGAGGCTAAACTAAGCCCCCTATACTACTGATGTTTTAACACTCGACTGAAATCTTTTTTTCCATACTGACATAAACTGTCAGGCCAAAACAGACTATAAAACTGTTTCCAAACATTTCTCTATTTACGTTGCTGTTCTCCTTCTAACGCAAGAACCAGGATTGCTAATATTTTTTCTAACTGTCTTTCTCTTCTTTGTTTTGTCATTTAAACATGTACCGGAGCTTCTAATTATGTTCATTCTCCAATATAATTAAGTGGTGCTGTAAATACGTAAAATGATGTGCCTTCGGCGTTTGCAGCAAACAATGGCACTCTAGTGTAAATAAAGAAAAACTTCAGGGACACGGATAATAATCAGCAGAAACGTTTAAATGGCCAATTGAAACCCATATTAACCCAAGTTAAATTGTATGCAATACAGGCTGTTGCAAGAGGCGTATGATATTCCACAATTTCAGAAATGGTGAACTTGATTATCAATCGAAAGAAAAACGAGCCAAATAAAAAGTCACACACGGATATAAAATCATTTTAAAACCAACCATTTCATTTCTATCAAAGGCAGATCATTCCTAATTTAATTTGCTTTCTTTTTACTTTCAGCTGCGTTGAATTGTTCGCGGACGACATTTGAGATACTGATATGACCACAAATTTGCTTACAACCACATGCCACCTCCGTTTGCATGACCTGCACGAGTAACTGATAATATAAACAAATCTTTAAATGTTACTTTAGAATAAAAATAACAGTTCATTGTATTCTAATTTTGGATAGTTAATGATGTGATCACCAGGATAGATTCTCAATTTCAATGAAGTTTACCGCGGATGAGTTACAAAAATCAGCTAAGTACAACGTTAACATTTTGTACGACGTCATTGTCTTCATGATATATCCATGTCCCAAATGTTGCAAGTTGAATGATCATTGGACTAACTAAACTAAAAACCTCAACGCAAACATTTAGCAAGGTGGGACGAAGTAGAGGACAACTAAGGGTGAATATATATTCTCCTTCTACACTGAAGGGTCTTTGAACAAAAAACAAAAGTTTCTTTCAAATCTATATATCATAGTGGAATGATCTTTATTACGATTCCTGGTTTCTGCCGATATAATGATTGAATCGAACGCAAGCAATAAACGAATACCATGGCGCACACGTATCAAGAATCAATCTGCAATTTGATTAGTGTCTAAATTGCTTATTCTTTGTTCTTATAAAATGCAGGTTGTATATGTCGCTTCTGTAGCAATATAAGATCATGCATTTCTGATTCCAAAAATGATCATGAACTAATATACATTTTCTCGGTAATTGTTCAGTCTTCGGGTATAACATTTGATTTAGCATACCTTGAACAAGTGTCAACTGATCACAAAGCAATTTGACCACTGAATTAACTCTTAATATGGAAAAGTACATTAAAGACTCCGCAGAGACTCTTTCACACCCATTCAACTCTTTGAGTGCTACATGCAGTATATACAATCTGCAAATAGTCTTCAAGATTATTCATGTATGAAATTGTGTGCCACCTGTATTAAGATGCAAGTATAGCACGGAAGCCACCGTCAAACAAGATTTCGCTGCTATGTAAATTGTTGAGACAGAGTAGGTTACGATGCCTTATCTGAAGTATCGAGCATGCCTGATATAAAGATAACGATAAACTTCTCGAGGTTCTTCTATATTCATGTTTAGGGACAATATCAGTAGTGAAGGGGGGCACTTTACGGACAATGGGAATTAGCATTACAAGACCCCTTGGGGCACTTTACGGACAATGGAAAATTAACATGGAGAAAAATCGTGGGGCACTTTACGGACAAGGGGAATTAACATGGCAATAAATCGTGGGTCACTCTACGGACAAGGGGAATTTAACATGGCAATAAATCGTGGGTCACTCTACGGACAAGGGGAATTTAACATGGGATTTTTTTCTTTAAATTTTTGAAAAAAGGGGTAGGCAATGGAAAGGCTATCTCTTTTCGAGAAATATGGCTGGCCCTGAAAAGGGCCTTTGGTTTATGTTAATATGCCCTTAACATAGAGGGCATTTGCGACATCTTCTTTTCCTCAAACTTCGTCTTACAGCAGGGCCATACATCAGAGTCCTCTTGAGGCAACCTTGTCTCTCTATATAGACTCTTCTTATCCACAGGCTGCTGTTGGTCCTGTGGACAACGGTCCACTTGGATCGGACATACATGAGCATGTCCGTCCTGAACATCATTGTTGACACAAGGGTTGAAGATTCAACGTCTGTCCACATGTTGAGGCTCCGAGAATAGGTGAATCAATGCAGTGAACGGCGCTTATTTATAGGGACAGGAAGGATTGAAACGGATTGAGTTCATTCACCAATCCAAACACGCGTTACAGAATTCAGTCAGCCCGCATCCAATCGTAAGAGTGCAGTCTGTGACGTCACGTAGTCTATATAGATTCGCTAGCGCTTGTGTGCAGTCAATCTATGCGACAGTGATTCAACATGACGGAAACTCAGAAAACGATCCATTGGGGTGCACCAGCAGGAGAGACTGCCCAAGGGAACTCGGACTTACTTTCAGAAGAGGTGAATTGGGATTTTGTGGATTTTCTCTCCTCGCAAGAATTTGTTCCGGAACCTTCGTTACCTTCTTCATTACCGCAAGTGGAGAATTTTAGACAGAGACAGAAAGAAGAATTGGAGAAATTTATACAAAGACAAAAGGAAGCCGAACAAGTTTTTCTCCTACAGCAACAGCAGCAAGAAGAAGAGGTAAGAAAAAAACAACAGCAGCAACAGCAAGAAGAAGTAGTAGCAGCAAAGAAACAAGAGGGTGAAAATCAAACGGTCACGGTACTGTTGGACATTTTAGCGGAGTTAAGAAGTCTGAAACAAATGTATCAGACTTCTTTATCACGACCGAAGAGAATACGACCTTCCCGAGCCAAACATGTCAACCCTGTGACTAAGCCTACCGTACCACCCTTAGTGATTTCAACCCAATCATTATCATCATTACGCAGTCCAGAAGTAGGCCTTGGCCGTGGCAAAGGCTTAAGGCAGTTAAAATTGATTGCTTAAACTCACCCCTGCACCATAAAGAAAAAAAGGCCCTTTTCAGGGCCACCCACATTTCTCGAAAAGAAATACAATTTCAATTTGCCAATAACTCAAAAAAACTCACCCATGTTACCCTTATAGTACGTGTCTGTGTATGAGTGCGTGAGTGTAGCTTCTTATTTTAAAATCAAAACTCAAAGACTCTTACCTTATATCATTCATTTATTCTTTTCTCCATTTTTTACAATCCAATTCACAATTCACAACACAACACTTTAATAAAAAGTTCATTGATTTCTTCTGTCTCCTTGTTTAGTCTCTCTGTTTCTTGAATTTCTTCACCGTCACACTCTTTTCCTCTTCTTCTTCCTCCTCGCTTTCTTCCCTCCTTCTTTTTTTCTCCTGTTTCTTTTTCTTCACCTGTCTTCTTTCTTCCTCAGAAGAATCCCTCTCTTCCTCTGAAGAATCCCTCTCTTCTTCTGAAGAATTCCTCTTTTCTTCTGACTCCTCTTGTTTCTTTTTTGGGCAATCTGGAGACCAATGTCCTTTTTCTTTACAATAATAACAGGTATCTTGACTTTTGTCTTTTTTATCCCCTGTTTTTTTTTTCTTTTTTGACGGTCTGGACACTCTGAAGACCAATGCCCTTTCTTCTGACAGATATAGCAAGTATCTTGACTTTTATCTCTAAAGGAAGGAGAGTAGTCCGTAGGCTGGTCTGAAGAGAATTTTCTAATGACCCCTCGCAAAGCTCTGACGAAACGTTCCATCTGGTCAGTCTCTTCCATCGTTGTGCTCGGCTTGAGAGTGAAATGAATAGTGAAAGGACAAGACACACACCCTTTTATATACGCTGGTCTGCTATGACTATAAAGTAGTTTATGGTGTTTGAACTTGAGTCATTTGACTTTTTGCTTTCAAGATGAAACGATCCCATTCATTCGAGAAGAAAGAAGAAGAAAGTAAGAGGCAGAAACGTGATCTATCGCCTCGTACCAGGGCTGAAATCTTGGCACAAATTCATGCCAGTGATTTTGAAGAGGACATGAGTGAACCAGAATCCGAACCCTCTAAACCAAGTTCACCACCCTTTGTCAACCCTGAAAAGTACTATTCCATTCGAGAGACGGAAAAGCGCTCCTCTAGAAAATTTAGAACCACGGCTTACAAATACACGGTGAAGTTTAAAGATTTCAAGGCTGAAGTGCCGTTAGAGAAAGCAGAAGTGTTCATCACTGAGGTGTGGGATTCTTTGCTCACTGCACTCAAGCAACAATGTCAACCCAAAGAAGACGATCGCTTGAGACTTTCCATACAACACGACGGTTTGAAATCCCCTGTTTGGATCGAGTTTAGCACCCCTGCAGAATTGACTGTTTCCAAAGTCATGGACAAGATTCAACACGTACAACAATCTAATGATCAGTTTGACATCACCGATGGTAAAGCCACACTGGACATGACCCACGTCTCTCCTCCTCAAGGGACAGGACGCAAAAAGATGTTATTGGTGGACGACCTTCGCAACACCAAAAAGAGTCTCGTCCGAATTAACAACTCTCATGACCAGATGTGTTTAGCCCGTGCCATCGTGGTGGGACGAACCTATGCCAACAAGAACGACACGGTAGAATGGAAAAGAACCTGGGACACTATTCAACGATCCGATCGAGCCAAACAACGAAACGAAGCACAACTCCTGTTACAACAAGCCGGACTGTCCAAAGACACACCCTGTGGCATTCCTGAGATGCAAAAATTGCAAGATACCCTAGCTCCACGCTACACCTTGAAAGTGCACCCTCAAGAAGTGCGCGGACCTCTGTTGTTTCGAGGCCAAGACTTTAAGGACGGAAAATACATTCATCTTTATCATCACGATGAACATTTCGATACCATTACCAGTATCACCGGATTCCTGAAATACAGTTATTACTGTGAGAAATGTGACCATGGTTATAACAATCGAGAGCAACACAAGCATTGTGGATCGAAATGCACAGGATGTTTGGCCTCTTCACCCTGTCTGAGCGAAGAACCAGTGCCTTGTTCCACTTGTCTGCGCACGTTTGTCAGCCCTACCTGTTACCAACAACATCTGAAAACGCAAGGTTCACAGAAGAAATGTGCTTGTCAACTGCTGAGATTGTGCTCTACGTGTGAACAAGTCATACGTACCAATAATACCAAGGCACACGTATGTTCAGGAAAGAAAAAATGTCACATTTGTCACCACATCGTGGACTTGGAACACCAATGTTACGTGCAAAAATACCAACCCCCACCAGAGAAAGAGGACGGTCACAAGAAGAAAGGCAATTTCATCTTTTTCGATTTCGAATGCATGCAAGAAACCGGCATTCACATTCCTAATTTCTGCGTGGCTCATCGAGCGTGCGAGAAGTGCATTCAAGAACCTATCTTCAGTCATTGCCATCACTGCAGCAAGATACCCGGAGGGCGTGAAAAAATCTTTCGGGGACCAAACACGATAGCCGATTTTGCCCAATGGGTCTTAGACCCCGTCGACAAGACGTGGAGCCAAGAGGACATCGAACGTTATAGAGATTGTCATCGTCATGCCACGGTGATGGCTCACAATTTCTCCGGATACGATGGACAGTTTCTTTTGAGGTACTATACGGAACAAGGCACCGAGCGTCCTAAAGTGACTTTGAACGGAGCCAAAATCATTTTCATGCAAGTGGGACAAGTACAGTTTAAAGATTCGATGAGCTATTTGGCCATGCCTTTGAGTCGAATGCCTAAAACGTTTGGAATGACAGAAATGGCTAAAGGGTACTTTCCACACTTTTTCAATACGGAAGCCAATCAACACGCCGTTCTACCCCATTTACCTGAGGCTCACTATTACGACCCCGACAACATGCGTACCGAACAACGAGAAGCTTTCTACGCTTGGTACCAGATTCACGCCTCGGACCCTTTCGACTTTCAGGAAGAAATGCTAAAGTATTGTCGTTCCGACGTGGACATTTTACGGCGTTGCTGTGGAAAATTTCGAGAACTGTTCATGGAACACGGAGGGGTCGATCCTTTGAAAGAAGCTTGCACCATTGCCAAAGCGTGTTCCTTAGTGTATCGACAACGATTCATGCCTGAAAACACCGTGGCTGTCATCAGTCCTCAAACGACCCACTTTGTCAAACGTCAATACTCGGTCAAAGCCCTACGTTGGTTACATTACTTGTGCGACAAGGAAGACAAGTGGATTCAGCATGCCCGCAACGGAGGGGGCGAAAAGACCATCGGAACGTATTCGGTCGACGGCTGGGACTTAGAAAACCCCAAGATCGTGTACGAGTTTAACGGTTGCTTATTTCACGGATGTCCCGTCTGTTACCCTGACCGTGGCACTAAAAATCAGTTTTTGCAACGAACCATGGAAGACTTGTACCAGGACACTTGTCAGCGACGCCTAAAGTTAGAACAGCAAGGATATCAAGTGGTGGAAATGTGGGAACACGAGTACGATCACCGTATGAAAACCGATCCCGAGTTTAAACGCCTCGTGGAAAGTTACCAGTTCATGGACCCGCTGAACCCGAGGGATAGTTTGTACGGAGGAAGGACCAATGCCACCTGTTTGCTGTACCAAGCCGACGAAGAGAAAGGAGAAGAAATCAAATACTTGGACGTGTGTTCGCTGTATCCTTACGTGTGCAAATATTGTCGCTTCCCGTAGGGCACCCGCAATTGCTGACGGAACACATCGACCTGGTCAACATTCGACAATACGAAGGCTTGATCAAGTGCAAAGTTTTGCCTCCCACGAACCTATACCATCCCGTCTTACCTCACCATTGTCAAGGCAAACTGATGTTTCCCTTGTGCCGTACTTGTGCCGAAACGTGCAACCAAGACCAACCTTGTCAGCACAGCCAGGAAGAACGGGCCTTGACGGGAACCTGGGTCAGCGTAGAATTGTTCAAAGCTCTGGACATGGGATACCAACTGTTAGAAGTGTACGAAATTTGCCACTTTCCCAAGACACAACAATACCGCAAGGGTGACCCTACTCAGAAAGGCATTTTCGCCGACTACGTGGATGCCTTTTTGAAACTGAAACAAGAAGCCAGCGGCTATCCTTCCTGGTGTCACACTCCCGAAGACCAAATACAATTCAAAGAGAAATACTACGAACAAGAAGGCATCTCTTTAGACCACGTCGAGAAAAACGAAGGCAGGCGATCGTTTGCCAAAGTGATGTTAAATTGCTTGTGGGGTAAAATGGCACAACGACCGTGTTTACCCAAGACGGAATATTTGACAGAACCTTCCCGTTACTTCCAGATGATTCACGACAAAACCAAATACATGAAACACGTGGACGTCGTTCGAGAGAATTTGATCTTGGTCAATTACGAAGAAGATCTGGACTTTGTACAAGACGACCCTTTTGGAAATGTCATCATTGCGGCTTACGTGACAGCCCATGCTCGCTTAAAATTGTACGAAGCTTTAGAACTGTTAGAAGAACGTGTCCTGTACTTTGACACAGACAGCTGCATTTACATCCATCACCCGATTCAACATCACCCTAACATCGAAGGAGACCGTTTAGGAGCCTGGACAGACGAGCATCCCGACGACAAGATTCTAAGTTTCGTCAGTGGTGGTCCCAAAAATTACGGCTACGAATACCGGGACAAACAAGGAGAAGTGCACACGACGTGCAAAGTGAAAGGACTGACTCTGAATTATCGTACCAGTCGAGTGGTCAACTTTGGAGTATTGAAAGAAGCCTTGCAATCGGGAGAGGATGGAAACTTTAAAGTGACCACTCACCAACCGAACAAGATTGTACGTTTACCCACTCACCACATCGTCAGTCGGCCCTTGGAAAAAGTCTATCAAATTGTATACCAGAAGCGAGTTCGACTTCCCAATCATTTCACCTTACCGTACGGTCACGTCGGTATTGGTCTGTATATAAAAAGGAACCCTAGGCAAAATCGATAGTTCATTGTGACTACCAAGACCGAGCGAACAAGATGAATACTTTCAGAGAAACACAGAACAAGTTGTTTAGAAGGGCACAATTCAAGTGTGAGGCTTCGGAAGTGGAATGCGATTGTGAGCCTTGCGATGGGTACGATGCTGTACCTTGTGACCTGAGCGATGCCGTAAAGCATCATGGGAACTTTAGTGCCCCTACCCCTGTCATGGAAAGTGATGCTGTGCGTGTCAAACCTGTGGGATGCGAAAGCGATGCTGCTCGTCCTCTTGGACATTTTACTGGGTTTCGTTTTAAAGGGGAATGTCCACCTTCACGTTTACCTCCCTACGGATGTCATCCAGCCCTGAGCAAACTCCTGCCCATCTCACTCAACCCTCATCGAAACGAACCTGTGAAAAACGAATATTCGTTTCCTGTGCGTTTGTCGGAATACTGCGACTTTGAAAATCGTCTTCAATCGTTCAAAGGAAAATGGCCAAAGTATCTGGGAGGACCGACCCCCGAAGAATTAGCCAGAGCCGGATTTTTCTACTTGGGCGAAGGAGATAAAGTCAAGTGCTTCAGTTGCGGTGTGTCACTTCACCACTGGGAACCGCAAGATTCGGCCTACGTTGAACATGCTCGATGGTCACCGAATTGTCATTACTTACCCTTAGTGGGACCGAGACATTGAAGTAACTTCTTACCATAATAATTTGTTCATGGATACTTTACAAGAGAACATTCGTGCTTTGCCTGTGGAGTTGAGAGAACGCATTTACCGAGAGCTGGTCAAAATACAAGTGAAACGTAAAGAACAATTGCATCCGTTACGTCACCGGTGTTTGAACCACTGGTACCTGAAGGCTATACAAGGACTGATTCAATTGAAAGTGTTCCATTGGACAGACATTGATCAACGATCCTCTAGTTTTAGAAAGGATTGGTTTGGTATGGACGATTGTAGTTACATCATTGTAAACGTACTGCATCGAATTCCAGAGGAAGAGTTAACGAATTACCAACATTTTGAACACAATGTCAACTTAGTGAAAGAGGAAACTTCTAAACGAATTGTAATGTGTAGATTAGTGACTCAACGATTTAAATTCGACACTGAAGTGAAACCATGTTTGTGCAAAGAGTACATTTCTTGTGTCAGACCAAAGAGGATTTAGTATGACCTATTCATGGATACTTTACAAGAGAACATTCGTGCTTTGCCTGTGGAGTTGAGAGAACGCATTTACCGAGAGCTGGTCAAAATACAAGTGAAACGTCAAGAACAATTGCATCCGTTACGTCACCAGATCTTTAACCACTGGTACCTGAAGGGTATAAGAGAACTGATTCGTCAGAAATTGTTTCAGTGGTCAGACCTTGTTCAATACTTCCAGGCCCCCGATGATTCACGTGTTGATCATTTTGGTTACTTCGAGATTCACCTAGAGCAACCCATTGAGGAAGACGAGGTAAAGGATTACCAACATATTTTACGTGGAATCTACTTAGCGGAAGAGGAAACTTCTAATCGAACTCTGACGTTTCGGTTACAGTATGCAAGATTTACATTACCCACTGGAAAACGAACATCACTGGCTAGAAAGTACGTGTATTCTTTTCGAAACAAAGAGACTATAAAAACAGGCAGCTATGCCACGACTTATGTCGTATGTAATCCAACAGATTCCGTGGAAGGAACTCAATGACCATATTCAAACCGTGGATCATTACCATCGATTATTGCAAGAACTGTATCCATTCAATTTGGGACGACAAGTGGTGTGTGTCTTAGTGACTTGTTTTCTGGGATTTCGTTTACCAGCCGATTCTTTGTGGACTCTTTACGATCAGTACTTACCACCTCCATGGCCTTAAATGGTCACGAAAAACTCCTTTTGCTCAAAGCCTTGCGGTTTCATCTGGATACTTCTCGACCTCAACAGGAAAAAAAGATTCGTCAACTTTTAGCTACCCAAGACGTGTATGACGATGTGTGTGTAGCTTGTGACTTACACCCTCATTGGACAGATGTTCGTGACTGGAAAAAGGGGGGTTTTGAGGCTTGGACCCAAGAAGTGGCCCAGTATGCACAACAGTTGTTTAAGGAAAAAAGTTACTTTTCAACCTGTGTTAGTGACGGTGCCAGAAGAACCCGTCACCGAGAACAACCACTCGCTTCAGGACAGGACTGTCATGGACATTCCTGAAAGGTCATTCCGGGAGGACACTTGTGTGACAATACCTCATGTAGAGACTGTAAGAACATTACACACTGTCCCTAGGACATCTTGGTTAACCAAAACATGTTGTACAGACACTTGTTTATATTCCACTTTGATCGCTTTGCTGTGTTTTATATTCCTGTACATCACTATTTGGGTTGTATGTATTTTTGTCTTTCGTGTTCATATTTGAAACATTCAATAAACGTGTTCTGAAAAAGTATATAAACTCTTGTCTTGTTTGTTTTTCGTGTCACAAGTGACATTTCTCACACCATGGCTACCTCTACTGTCTCTGCTCCCTCTTCCTCTACTGTCAAAGTCATCGACGAACACTTAGATCGTGCCAGTTGGGAGGCTTTGTATCTTCGCCATCCCTTTAACATGCTCATTGCTGGACCTAGCGGTTCAGGCAAAACCGAATTCGTCAAACGTTTGATCGAACATAAACATCATTTGATCGATCGACCCCCTCAACGAATCGTGTGGTGTTACAAAGAGTGGCAATCGGCGTACAGCCTCTTGCGAGAAAGTCAAGGCGATTCCATCGTGTTTGTGGAAGGCATTCCTAAAGAAGACGACGGCATCGTCTCTGACTCCCGTCTAACCCATTTGGTCATTTTCGACGACATGTTAGGAGAAGACGAAGAAGAAATTAAATTGTGGTTCACGCGCAAAGGGCATCACCGTAATGCCAGTGTCGTTTACATCACCCAAAATTTGTTTCAACAAAGTAAAGCCCATCGCACCATCAGTCTCAATGCGCATTACGTGGTCTTGTTTAAAAGCCCTCGAGATAAATCGCAAGTGCAAGTCTTAGCCAAACAGTTAGGAACGCCTTGGCTGACTCAGGCGTACGACGATGCCACTCAAACGCCACACGCCTATTTACTCGTCGATTTGAAACCTACGACCCCCGAGGATTTGCGATTTCGTACCCACTTGTTTCACCACTGGTGCCAAGACGGAGGGCCTGTCCTGTACACGTCTCCGTCCTCGACTTCATTTCATTCCCCATGAAAAAAATCTATAAAAACCTCAGACCCTTTTTCGTCTGTCTCACACTCAGTGCGAACATGACGTCCCTTCAGTCGCATCTTCCCGTCAAATTGATTCGTGCCTTGTATGGCATCAGTCGAGAAAAAGATCCACAAACACGAGCCCGTGTCTTAGAAGCTAGTCTCAAAGAAGTCTTACGATGGTTCACGGTGACGGCACGTCAATTACTCCAAGGAATCATTCAGATTCCTCATCAAACCCAACGCTTTTTCGATCGAAACAAAGTCGCTTTGGTCCAACTGGCCGATCCCCGCATCGACACTCAAACCAAAAAACAAATCATTTTGAAACCTGGAGGGAGCGGTACTCTAGGAGGGGTCATCATTCGCTCACTCTTAAGATGGGATCCTAATGCCCCCAAAGTTATCCCCAAGACAAAAGTCCAACGAAGCCCCAAGAAGAAAAAGAAAAAGACCAGGTCCCCAAGAAGAATAACTTCTCCAGTGGCAGGACCCTCCTCTTACCAGACACCACCACCATCACCCCGGAAAAAGAAAAGAAGCCCCCAGAAAAAGAAACAGAGAAAAAGTCCCCAGAAAAAGAAAAGTCCACAGAAGAAAACTAGTCGCAAGAGAGGCACTTCGGCCAGGACGCAACCTTACACTCGCAAACCACGACCTGCCACGGCAGTGACTGCGTCTCCGGCATCCTCACGTTCGTCCACTTCTCCGTTGATGACACCCAGAACTGAAGAGTACTTGGAGACGTTGATCACACCAAGAACATCTCCGTTGATGACCCCCAAAAGAACTTCCCCAGTGGCAGGACCCTCCAATTTAGTGGCAGTGGCTGCTGCTCACAAAGTACCTTCTCCCAAAATCATAGTCCAAGAAAGATCGGGCATGTTACAAAGTTTACTGGATTTGTCCAAGCAAGAACTGGCTCGATTTAGTCCGTTGCGTACCCCTGCACGACGTGTCATGCCTGTCCTCAAACTGATAAAACGTAAAGACAATCAGTGGCGACGGGTTCCAGTATAAAAAGAGCCTGTGACCAAGTCGGGGTATCAGTGAACTTGTAAAAGATGTCACCTCCAAGAAGCCACAAAAGAAAGAGACAAAGGCAGACGCGTCATCCGACAAAGCGCTTAGCCAAGCATCGACGTTACCCTAAAAAAAGACACAGTCGTTCCAAGAAAAAGAGGCGCCAACAAAGGGGAGGATTCCTTGGCGATTTTCGGAAAAACATTGTCACCTTTATGACAAAGCGATAGTCCCAAAAAAAAAAGATAAAAGGGTGTGCGTTAAGTAATCGACGTTAGTGTCTGTTCGGTGAATGTCCCGGAAGCCACAAGCAAAAATGTCACCCTCCAGAAAACCCCAAGGAAAAAAAAGGAAAGGACTGCCACCACGTTTAGCCAAACATGGGGACATGTTATCTGTCCTGTCCAAAGCTTCTCCACCCCTACGAAAAAAGCTCATTCAAACGGCCTCCAAAGAGGTCATCGATACCGTGTGCGAATGTTGTTTGAACGTTTTGAAAGGCACGATCCCTTTGTCCAAACACCAGAAACAATGCTTAGGCAAACATCGTCACGTTCTTCGGAAAATCGTTCAAAAGAAAATTCCCATTCGTCAAAAAAAGAAGATGTTGGTCCAACGTGGAGGCATTTTACCTCTCTTGTTAGGCCCCATACTAAAAGGAGTCTTGGGAACCATGTTGGGAGGACTGATGGGAGCAAGATAAAAAGGCCTTCGGAAGTCCCAAGATCTCAGAATTCACCCCTGACAACCCCATGGAAGGACGAAAACTAGCTTTAGTGCCTTACAAACGATGGATGGAATACCATCGGTGGCAAGAACAACGCACCCCGCATTTACCTCCCAATCCCAATTTGAACGAGATGTCCCAGTTACAACACGAATTGCAATCCTTGATGGATCGCCAAGATTTGTCCGAAACAGAAAAATCGCAAAAGTATGGTCAACTCTTGCAAAGACTGCAACTCTTTCACCAGAAAGCTTTAGACGAAACAGCTCTACCCACTCTAAAAGATTTTAAGACCTTGATGAAAAGTCCAGCACCATCATTACCACCACCACCACCACCACTACCATCCCCAAGGGTTACCAGAGATGCTACCCCACAAAGACCTGAGGAAGAAGAGATGCGCGAAGTGTTTCAAACACCGTCAGCAGCTCCCATTTCGAGTAAGATTGCAGGATCCTTGTTGACCCCGTCCCCCACACCCCAACGAGAAGAAATGAAAGCTTGGGTTAAAAAGATGATGTCCACGCCTTCTTCGACAGAAGTGAAAAAGAAAGAAGGGAAACCAGAAGTGAAAAAAGAAAAGAAAACCAAAGTCATTCCATTGCCACCTCCACCTCCACCACCACTACCTTCGACTTCTACTCCCGTAGCCCATCGGACACGTAAATCCGTTTCCAAACCACCCTTTCGTCCCACCCAAAGTAGCATCACCGAAGAGTGGGTGACTTATTAACACACCAACACAAAAAATGGAAAAAGTCTTAGCCAGCATTTACTACGATCCCTCGCATCCTGCAGGTTACGCAGGAGTTCAAAAATTGTATCGTGCTGCCAAAACGCGGCTGAAAAGTCTCCGTTTACCTCAAGTGCAACGATGGTTACAAGAACAAGCTACCTACACTTTACACAAACCCATTCGACGCAAGTTTGCCAGAAGTCGCACCCGAGTGGAAGGCATCGATCATCAATGGCAAGCCGATTTAGCCGATGTCTCTCATTTGGCCAGCTACAATCGTGGTTACAAATATTTGTTTTGTGTCATCGACGTCTTTTCCAAATTTGCCTGGGTCGTGCCCTTGACTTCCAAATCGAGCAGCGAGTTAGTCCGAGCCCTGCAACGGGTGTTGAAACAAAGCGGTCGTCACCCTCTTCGATGGCAAACGGACAAAGGCACCGAATTTCTGAACCAAGCTTTCCAAAAAGAATTAAAGAAACGTGACATTCATTTTTTTACCACCGAGAATCCCGAAACCAAAGCCAGCATCGTGGAACGTTTTCAACGCACTTTGAAAGAACGCATGTGGAAATATTTTACGCATCACCACACTCTGAAGTACATCGACATCTTACCGCACCTGGTGCAAGCGTACAACCAATCTTACCATCGAAGCATCGGACGTGCCCCGCAAGACGTGACTCCCGACAACGAAGTGCTGGTGTTCGAGCGCCTGTTCGGTACGTCCCCGACGAGGGCTGTCCCCAAGAAAAGTGGAGAGTTGACCGTAGGAGATTGGGTGCGCATTGGCAAAAGCAAACGCACTTTCGACAAAGGTTACTTACCTAACTGGACGACCGAATTGTTTCGCGTCACTGGACGAGTGTATGGCCGTCATCCTGCCGTCTATAAATTGGAAGACATGAACGGAGAAGTACTCAAAGGAACGTTTTATTTGCCCGAGTTACAACGTGTCACCAAAAAAGAAGACGACGTGTACGACATCGAAAGCATTCTCGAACGCAGAACCCGTAAAGTGGGCAAACGACGTGTCAAAGAAGTCAAAGTACGTTGGAAAGGATATCCACCCAGTTTCGATTCTTGGATCGACGCTTCGCAAGTCATCGACTATAAAAACAAGAAGTGACCATCATGCCCTTTCACACAGCAGCAGACGCAGCTACGTCGACCACTCCTTCTTCCCCTAGTTCTTCTGTGCAAGATTTACAAAAACAACCCTTGTGGGTGTGGTGTGGAGAACGTGTGCCTAAAACGCAAATCGTCTTTTTCTGCCAAATCTTCGTGGTGTATTGTGTCATCGGGGCAGCCATCGCCAATTTGAGTTTGCAACAAGGAGACAAACAATTGTGGACCATTTTATTGAGCAGTTGCATCGGCTACCTGCTTCCCAATCCCTCCCTGAAATTCTCCTCGAACGGGAACGTTGTGTCAAGTGCCAGTGCCAGTCACCACTCCAACAACCACAACCAGAACCCCATTTTGGGCGGAGACACGCCTCTGACGTCCAGTAATATCCCCTCGGACAGCCACAGAACTCTGGAATTATGAGTCACCAAAACCAATTTTACTTAACCTTACCCAGTGACAGTTCCATGGAGGTGTTTCCCAACAACACGTTGTGCTGTTACACGGCCAAATTACCTCAGGCCATCCCCTTAGATCACGAAGCCCATTGGGAAGTGGCTTTAGTGGAAATGATTCACCCAACCCAAGTCCTCAATGTCATTGACGATCAAAGTAAATTTACGGTGGAAGTTTATGACGAACCATTGCAAAAGTGGATGAATGAAAATAACAAATATCCCCATAAAAAACAAAATAAAGTCAATCCAAAGTGGACCGACTATGAGTTGTTCATTCCCTCAGGCTATTATTTTAGTGGTCAACATTTGGTCAGCGCCATAGCCTCCAAGTTTAATGGCGTGTTTGGGGAAGCTTTTAAGACTTTCAAGTCCAAAGCTGTCACCCTGGAATACCACAAAACAGCTCGTCGCTTCCTGATGAAATTTCCTGAGGGAGAAAAAATCATGGGTTTCTATTTTTGTGATGAATTGTTTGACATGTTGGGTGGTAACTTAAAGATGAGGAAGAAAGTAGAACAAACACTAAAAGAAAAAACCGTCATTTACAGCAACGAGTCTTTTGGCCAGTATTTTCATACCCCGGTAGAACTGAACCAAGGACTGAATTTGATCTTTGTGTATTCCGATGTGGTGGAATACAACGTGGTGGGACACACCTCCGTGCCGTTACTGCGTGTCATTCCTTTCAAAGTGGACTCTGCCACAATCGCTGACGAGGAAGGTGGAAACACTTACCACGTCCACCGCGAATTTGTCCATCCTCACTATTTGCCGGTCAGCAAGTCGTATTTGGACACGGTCAACATTACTATAAAAGGAGATTTGGGACAAAATATTCCATTCACCAAAGGAAAAGTCACGGTGAAACTCCATTTTCGAAAACGGTTCTCTCACGAATCGTAAGTAAGTCATGTATCCAGTGTACCGAGGGGTTGCTCGACAGCGAGGACACGGTTTAGGAGACATGTTAAAATCGGCCTTTCGTTCGGTGGCTCCAGTCTTGAAACCGATGGTGACACGAGGATTGCACGCCTTGAAAGATGCGGCACTGACACAAGGCAAAGAATTTCTCCAAAATGTCATCATCGACAAACAAAACCCTAAAGAAGCCTTCATGAGGGCAGGCAAAAATGTCTTGCTGCAAACGGGCAAAGACATTTTAGGCCGACGAGACACACCTATAAATGCCCTGCACGCTACCGAGTCAAGCATTCAGCAAGGACAAGGCAAAAAGAGACGACGAAGAAGAAAACACCCTTTCACCAGACTTCAAGCGAGAAAGGCCAAGAAAAGAAGAACCGTTCGAGACTTAGACGTTTTCGATTATTGAAACACAGAAAAATGATGCACCGAGAGTCTTGCGCCTGTTCCAAGACGGAACTGGATCTGTTTGCCATGCCCCCCACCATGATGACGATGCAAGAATCCCAATGGGTGGAATTTCTTCCTATCTCCTCTTTGACCGATTCTGCTCCCATCGAGTTCGAAATCAAAGGACAACCCGAAGATTACATCGATCTAAATAGCAGTTACCTGTACTTGAAAGTCAAAGTAACCGAAGCGAACAACGATGACCTAGACAATGCTGATGCAGTAGCTCCCGTCAACAATTTCATGCATTCCTTGTTCAGCGAAGTGGACTTGTACTTGAATAACAAACTGGTCAGCAGCAACATGGATACTTACCCTTATCGAGCGTACCTGGAAAATCTCTTGACGTATGGAATAAACGCCAAGAATACTCATCTAGATGCTTGCGTGGTATGGAAACCTGACCCAGCAACTAAGTTCAACGCTATTGTACTTGCTGCGGATGCTGCACATTCAAAGGGATTTGTAGACCGACGAGCGAAAATTGCTGGAAGTCGTAGTTTAGAACTGATGGATCGCTTGCATTTGGACATGTGGTTGCAAGAAAAGTATTTGCTGAACGGGTTGGATATCCGCCTGAGACTGAATCGCAGCAGTGCCGCTTTCCATTTGATGGCTGCAGAAAATGCCACTTATAAAACCAAAATCCTAGAAGCCAGACTCTACGTGCGTCGTGTGGAAGTGTTACCTAAAGTAGGTAACGACATCAGTCAAACATTGAGCAGAACAACCGCCAAGTATCCGATCCGACGTGTGGAAGTGAAAACGTTCACCATTGCCTCTGGACTCCGATCCATGATCCAAGATCATCTGTTCCAAGGACAGTTACCCAAACGTTTGATTGTTGGTATCGTCAAGAATTCAGCCTTCAACGGAGCCTACGACGAAAATCCTTTCCTCTTTAATCATTACAATGTGTCCAAGATCGAAGTCAGTCACGACGGCAAGACCTTGTGTACCCGGCCTTTAGAACCTAAGTTTGGTGACGGGAATTATTTGAGGTCGTACTTGTCCCTGTACGAAGCTACCGGACAGTTAGGAACCAACACCAGTCACGGCATTACGTACGAAGATTATGCAGGAGGCTACGCTTTGTGGGCTTTTGATTTCACTCCAGACCAAGGCAGCGACGAGGGACATTTCCACCCTATAAAATCAGGCCAGATTCGTGTGGAACTTCAGTTTACTACAAATCTAACAGAGACGGTGAACGTCCTCCTGTATGCAGAATTCGATAATACGATAGAAATCAACAGTTTGAGAGAAGTCATTCTAGACTATTAGAAAGCCATGGAAGACTGTTATCCCTCTTTACAAAGTGAAGAAACTTTGGACATGGAATGTGAGGAGACCGTGGAAGGAGAATCCCAAGACGAAGAAATTGTCATGATGAAGTCGAGATGGCCAGAACAAGAAGCCCATTTAGTCTCCTGTTTTGCCAAACACTTGGTCGACAAAATGACGGAATTGATCAAGAAAAGTTGCTATGGATGTCAAAACGATCATCCCAGTCAAATTCAACACGATAAATGCCTGATGTTAAGTCAAGAAGAAAAATTGGACGAGTATCTGGACGAAGCTTGGAGTCTCATCTCGAACAAAGACGTGTTGCACCAGTGGTATAAAGACTTGCGTGAACATTCTTGTCCACCATTAACCACTCAAGAGATCCATCGTATCGAAGCTCTCCTGAATCAGAGTGAGGAAACAGAACGAATAACCGTTTATTCGTCAGACATTTTCAAGCAAAAAGTCAGGATCGAATTGACAACTTATTATTACCTGTGAAGAAGAAAAAAGCACACACAAATCAATGGATACCTGGGAACTTTATTACCTTTTGAACCACAGTTCGTATACGGCTTCTTGGAATCCTGTCGTCTGTGCTAAAGATGAACTCCCTCATCGCAAACCTAAAGACCATCAAGCTTACGTGATCAACACGGACGACAGTCATCTCCCAGGAACCCACTGGGTAGCCATCTACTTTCCTCAAGAAGGATGTGTGGAATATTTCGATTCGTACGGATTGCCCCCTTTGGAAGACGATATCATTGACTTTATGAGAAGAAATGCTCAAACCACCCGATTCAATAATGTGAAATTACAAGGCACAGATTCCTTGGTGTGTGGACAATATTGTGTGTATTTTCTGCATCATCGCAGCCTGGGCTATTCCTTAGAACATTTAGTGACTCATTTCGATCCTCGTTCTTCTGCTAGAAACGATGTGAAAGTAGACCGATGGTTTTGTGACCATTATGCTTATCTTTTGTCTCAAGCTAGGAAACGTAGTGTCCATCAATGGCCTAATGATTTCCAACAGTGGAAATCACAATTTCATTCACAACGTTGTCAGCCTTGTTCAAAGTAGTTAGTATTTGAAGAAAAAATGTTTGTGATTTGAAGAAAATTGTTTGATGTTATAGTGTTGGATTATTGTTAAAAATGTTGTTGTTTAGTGTTAAGTGATTTTTAAATAAAAAATGTGTTTTGAAAAAAAATGCCTTTGTCTTTTGTTTAGCTATAAGAATGTTGGATTGATGCTCTTTCATTTCTTACTATCCCTCTCATGAACGTTGCGGCTCGAAAACCGTGTGGGGGATGTTTTCCTTCACGTCCGCGCTTTAACTTTAAGAACCGGTTTGTTCCCAGTCTAACCATCCATTGTCGACTCATCCTCCTACGAAGATGTGCTCCAAACTAGCTAAGCTCAACGAAGCCTACGTGAATTTGCATAGGGTCAGACACAGTCTGATACCGAAGCCAGAAGAAACAGAGAATGTGAGAATGTTAAAAATCACTGAAGACCTAATAGAAGAGCTCTTCAGAGAAGAAGTGAACAGGGAAAAAGAAGAATGGACAGAGAAGTACAGACTTCAGAGACAGCAGCAACAGCAGCAACAACAACAACAACAACAACAAGAGCAGCAGCAACCTGAAGCTGACAGAGGCTTTGTCGATTGCCGTATCGACACCAAAGAGTTCTTCTTCTCTTTCCGAAGAAGCAGACCTATCGCCAGAAAGTCTATCCTCAGAGGACATCGCATTCTTAGAAACTAAAAAAAGAATGCCATAGCAAAACAAAAAAAACAGCCCTTTTCAGGGCTACCCAATACTCTAGAAAAGAAATAACGATCAATTTGCCAATGTGTGTAAGTAGAGTAGTGTGAAAATAAACACTAACTCTCTCTCTTAAAAAATGTGAGGGTATGTGTTTGTGTGTTTGTGTGTTTGTGTGTTTGTGTGTTAGTGTTAGTAAGAGCTAAAAGTAAGTTGGTGTGGATAGTAGATTAAAATGATATATTATCTTAGTGTTTGAGGTGTATATTTGGGATTAGATTGGATTGCTTTGAGTATGTGGATAGTCTATTGAAGTGATTTATAAAAAAATTTTACAATAGTGATGGGTAGAATAAAAAGTGAGTGAGTGTTTCTTTTAGGTCAGCGCGTTGTTGTTTTTTTTTTTTGGTTCATGATCTAGGTAAGATGAATTTTATGTTATTAGGGGATGTTTTCCTTCACGTCCGCGCTTTCAGTATAAATTGAAAGTCGTTCGGCAGTCCAGCTACCCTTGTTGATTGATCAACACCAAAAAATGAACACGAGACTTGAGAAACTGTTGGAGCTTCATGTGCATCTGGAATATGCCAGGCGCATATTAAATGAACTGGCCGCGGAAGCCATTGTCGAGGAGGGAAGGATAAGAGAGGAGGAAAGAAGAAAGAAAGAAGAGGAGGAGGAAAAGGAGAGAAAAAATTTCAAAATCCCAGAGAGCGAAAATTGGGATTCTGAAGCGACATATCCTGCCTCTGCTCTCTCCCCCCAAAAGGTAAAAAGTAACTGGGGGATAAGATGCGTATGTGGCGCCAGGCCTGGAAGGTGCCACCATTAACCAGGTGCCCATGAAGTTCCAAACAAAACAGCCCTTTTCAGGGCTACCCAATACTCTAGAAAAGAAATAACGATCAATTTGCCAATGTGTGTAGGTAGAGTAGTGTGTATATAAACACTAACTCTTTATTAATAGTGGAAGTGTATGTGTTTGTGTGTTGGTAAGAGCTCAGGTATGTTTGTGTGAATAGTAGATTATGGGTTTCTTAGCAAATGTGGAGAGTATAGTTAGGGTTATATTATATGAAATGAGAAAGTAGGGGGATGTTTTCCTTCACGTCCGCGCGATGTTCGGTCATCATCTAGGTAAGATCCATTTTATGTTTTAGGGGGATGTTTTCCTTCACGTACGCGCTTTTCGTATAAGAACCCACAGTATTCGTCGTTCAAACCATTCTGCAAAGAATAAAAAGAAGATGGCGTCAAACCAAATGGACAAATTACAAACCTTGCAAGACGTTTTAGACAACTTAGGAATAATGGAACAGATGCTAATAAGACTCGTTGAAGACCATTATTCCTATAGTCCCCATCGTGTAAAGATGGAAATTAACAATTTAAGGAAAGCAAAGGACAAGATTAGTGGTGTCATGAAAGAGATCAAGGAGGAGAAGGAGGATGAAGAGGAAAAGATAAGAATAAGAACATGGAACGAAAAAATTGAAAAAGAAGAGGAAAATGAGAAGAGGAAGAAAGAAGAAGAGGAGGAAGAGAAGAAAGAAGAGAAGGAGAAAAAAAAGAAGAGAAAGAGTGTTGGAGATAAAATAAGAAGTTGGTGGAGGAAAAGAAGAAATTAGAAGAAGAAAACCCAAAGGCCCTTTTCAGGGCCAGCCATATTTCTCGAAAAGAGATAGCCTTTCCATTGCCTACCCCTTTTTTCAAAAATTTAAAGAAAAAAATCCCATGTTAAATTCCCCTTGTCCGTAGAGTGACCCACGATTTATTGCCATGTTAAATTCCCCTTGTCCGTAGAGTGACCCACGATTTATTGCCATGTTAATTCCCCTTGTCCGTAAAGTGCCCCACGATTTTTCTCCATGTTAATTTTCCATTGTCCGTAAAGTGCCCCAAGGGGTCTTGTAATGCTAATTCCCATTGTCCGTAAAGTGCCCCCCTTCACTACTAATATCTGTCAATAAATCCAAATAAACCGCATTTTCATAGACGTTTGTTTTCTGCTAAAGAAATGATCAACGATGACCGAACTAATAGATAATAGGAAACGTGAATATAATTTTGAATACTCTAGAGCCAAGGGGGCCCCGAGTGGCCGAGTGGTCTAAAGAGCTCTTCGTTACGGAACATTGCCATCTCACATCTGTCTGCGCGGTTCGAGTCTCGGATTCATCCAATGTGGATATGCGAGAAAGCTTGCCAGTACCTTCTCGTGGGTCAGTGGTTCTTTCTGGGGTTTTCCCGGGTTCTTCCTCCACCCTTAATACAGGCCGCCATGTATAGCCTATCGTGTGCTGAAAAATGCCGTTAAACCCCACAACAACAACAACAACAACAACAAGATCTAGAACCAAGATATCAGTATCCAAATTTATATTAAACATATCCCAGAAAATTCTTCTTTTAACAATATCGCTAAGTTTGATCCTATAGGCAAAGTACCTGCCGATTAGGGATCAAATAGCAGCTCCATAGCTCCAGTATTTTCATGTGAACTTGTTGTTGGTTGGGGAGTTCAATGGTTTCGAAGATTCTCCCCACGGGGCATGTCATATGTCTCTTACATTATAAGAAACCGAAGAGTTTTCCAGTTATGACCAACATGCTAAGCCTCTGTTGTTACCCATGAAATGTATCTAATGTTAAGTTGTTCTGTTTCATTCAGGTCAATAAAAAAAATAATTTAAAAAAGTTTAAAAAGATGATGCTAACCAATTTGATTTTGTTTCCGGGCATACTTTTGTAAATAAATAAAAGCCCACTTCAGTACAAACTGGATTTCTGTCAACATACCATTTTGCCCAATGTTTATGTAAATTCATCCGATATTAATTAATTGTTGTAAACAAAGACTTACTTTATCGTTTAACAGTATAAATTGATCATAATCATTTGTCCTATCAAGTACGATTTATCCTAAACTGAGCCATCCCTAATATTGGGATTCAGAGCTATATGCATCCAATGTGCTCACAGTATAAATATGCACAGAGTTGGTGTCTTATCCTAACGATGACATAAGAACATTAATAATTTTACAAATTTTCATTTATATAAAGAACTCTTAATCATTGACACGTTTAACTATAAAATAGAAAAGACTCAAGAACTTTTTTGTCAACAAAAGGATTATATATATGACAAAATTAAATTCATATCTGGAACGGCAAGAATATTGTTTGCACTGAAATCAGCGAAGGTTTATACTAGGAATATGTTCCTTACACAGACACGCCATAATGAATTACCATTAAAAAAAGAACAAATATAGTCGTGGTTGCATGATGGACTTAAGAACGACCGTTTAATAGCTAGAATAAAATTGGAAGTGATAAAACATTTACATGCAATTTAGTCAGCATGTGGGTGTGCTCGTTTGGAGTTGGAATAGGAGAGGTTTGTCGACGTTTGCTATAAACCACAACCACGGATTCAATACACATTATATAATCACTAAAACATATTCATATGCATGATTTTAAGTGCAAAGCAGTTAATAGCATATACGTTTCCCTTGTCATAAATAATTTCACTTCTTCTTTAAAAGATAAATGGCTTCCGAAAATTCAGTCACACACACACACACACACACACACACACACTACATCTACATCTATGCAGCATATATAAGCCTTTGAAGAATCTTGTTTCCCTAAAAGAAATTTATATGAAGGAAACGGCACAATTAATGATGCAGTGAAACCATGTATTTCGCAGACTGAACGATTTCGGGGTCAAAGAATCCTTTATTCAAGAGCAAACAAATGAAGTAAACAACATGCATACACTGTTTAGTACGGAAAAACCTATACCCGTAACACAGATTTTCTCACTGGCAACCAAATCGAAAATAATAATTGCATATCGGTAACAGATGAGAAATATCAGAATCTGGAATACAAATTTAACAAATGTTATTCTCTATAGAGTTACATGATATCAGGTCTGAATGCTAACTCTACACACTCGGAAATGGTGATTGGCTGTGTTCCTGAAGAAGTAAAAAAAATCCACATTGTCACGTGATGACATAGACTAAAAGTAGAAAATGAAATAACGTGAAAACTTTACCTTCAAAACTTCAGTGACTTGAACCAGAAAATTTCTAAATGCGTTCTGTAAGCTGCATCCCCAAAGTGAATCTGCAATTCCTAATACGGCAATGATGTTCTTGCAAGTTTACGATTTTGATGACATCACTAAATGAAGCTTATTGGACTTCTCAGTGTCCATTTATGTATTAGATTTAGAAAAAGAAAGGAATTACTAATCTCTCATATACATCGAAGACTCGCTCCTGTATTCCAATTTGTAGTACTATTTTACCTTACTAAATGGAACTTCTTGATCAGTGGTATGTCCTTCGTTTTCCTTCAGTTAAAAAGTATTAACAAAATGTATCCACATCTACGTTATATCTTTGAATGCACGCAATCAGATTTCATGGCTTCTTCTAATGATGCTCTTAAATTGATCATGTATTTACATTTAGATAAAATCTAAAAACAAACACTGCTTGCTATTCACAACACAAAAACTATAATAATCTGAACACACTCGCACGTAAGTCGGTTTGGGACACGCAAGTTCACCACTTGTCCGGAAAGAAATTACATAGCAATTATGAAAACTACGTGATGTTAATAAATTAGTGATGGCAGTTGACCATCCCTCAGAGGAATACTTCTCGAACGCAAATGGAATTGATGCAACGTACTCCATAATTTAATTTCACTTGCGGGAGTAGCACTGGTATTATGGCTTGTGATTCGAGGAACATTATGTTGTGTGATGTTGGGTTGCATTCAGAATATATATTTTTAAAAATATTTAAGATCAAGAACAAATTAAAATATGTGATCTGATTTGACTAATAACTTATTCAAGTTCCCATATATTCATTTTTCACGAGCTTTGTATTGTGATAGTTTGAACAAAACTGTCCAATAGTTGTTATGTATTTCTGTATGATATTTAATAGACGCCAAAAACGTGTACAAGCAATACTGTAAATACGTCTACAGGTAAAACAAAGTTATCATTGCGCATATACATTAAACTTTGATTCAATACTGAAACTATGTTCAAAGAAGACAGGCTGTCTAGTCCAATAATACTATGCCTCTTTTCTGTTATCGTGGTTGTTGGGGATAAAGTGTACTATTAAAATTTTGCATAGTACGTATTTCTTCAGGATATTCCATACTTCGATGATCAAGTTAACACTATCTATTATGCATCCTAAGAACATTGCCTGGTTCAATCCATGCCAATCCCCTTAAATTTGCACACATGGAATAGGGTTCTTTATAGACGCATTATTCGCATCAACTTTTTACTTCCTCTGCTTTCTAGTTTCAGAATTGGTCTTCGTGGCAAATTCTATCTGATAGGACTGAAAAGTATCCATCATCCATCCTTAGTTTTAAAATAGTTTTTGGAACTAAGACAATTCTGATTGACCCGTTTTTTCTGGATAAGTATTTAGTTTGGCTATAATTTGATTGCAATATTCGCTCCATTTATCAGAATGATGCTACCAATGTTTAAGACCAGACTAAGCTTCAGAGACGTTTACCTCCGATTATAGCTGCCTATAAACAGCTTTGAAAAATCGTATAGAGAATGACGTAAGTTCTATCTCAAGTGACCTGCAAATTGAATTCTATATGGAACAAGTATTGGTTACAAATCATACAGAATTAGTTTGAATATGATCCTACCAATGATTGGTGGAGTATATCAGGATTGTCCAACGCAAAAGCTCATATTCCATTGTTTTTCAGATTCCTGTGGTGGGGGTAAGGCTGCAGTGGTAACAATGTGAAAGAGTGAGTGCGCACTGTTACATATTTAAGAATGTTTTAAGGATTTTACATGCGTTTTCCCATTTCATTCATTTTATACACATTGTTCAGAATTTTAGTATCTTTGTCCTTTATATTTTCTATTATTGCATTCCCTTTTTCTATTTATTTAATTTGTAGAGTTTGTCTTCCTATGGCGTGGTGTACAATGCTCGTTTATTGTCATGTAGCCTGTTTTGTTGATATGCATACATATGTACATAAATACGTACAACTCGCAAAATATGTGGTAAAAAGACTTTGCAGCCTTGTAGCTAATTCTCACTAAATGTTTCTTTGGCTTCAAAATTACTTTTTACATTCTTCCAATCATAAAAGCATCAAGAATATTGTCTTGGGAACCAATTTGTCGGAGAAAACACTAATCTTCCCCAAAACACTAGCTTGTAAGTAAAATACTTTGTATGTTAAACGACCAAATTAGTTGGGGTGTTTTCGGTTTCTCTTTGAAACATATTGAACTTTGCAGGTATTTTTATTTCATTTCACAAGAATGAAGTATTCCAAGCAACTAGCCTACTAATTTTTACATATCCGTAAAAGCATTTCAATAACTAAAATGTTTCAATCTTATTTAAGGTAATTATTCTAGTGTGATCATGGTCTCATTGATGTATGCTGTGTTTTTTTTTTTTTTTGTCTCAAACATCTTTGCACATCCAACCATGGTATGCAAAAGTAAATTACAAACTTCTTTGTGCGCTGCTACAACACACAATACTTGCTAATGTTCGTTGTTTGTAAATGTCGGGTCTTTCTCACCAAAGATTCACTCTCGCACTCTCGCACTGTGGAACAGCATACGGTTGTATACGATTCAGCAGATGTGAAAGGAAGTCACATAACCAAAATGGGTCTTCTCAAGACAGTTCCTGTCATTTTATCTACCAAGCTATTCAATTTAATATACCATATGCTCTTTTAAAATGTAATTTCCTGCCTAATAAATGTACCACTTTTATACCGCATACTAGACTGCTATAAATTGTTTGATTGTTTGCCCATACGGATTTGTTAATGCATCGTTTAAAGGGTCATACGTAAATCGTTGGAATCAGGAATATATATTTTACAGTTGGATAAATGGATAGATTAAAGTAGAATAGGTGGATACGTATATTTGCAACAACAACAAAAAATTGAGCATTTCGGTACGCGTTATAAAAGATTCATTATCGTCGTGCAAATTAACGATTGGTAAATTTTTTCTGCCTCATCTACCAAGTGTTATAACGTGTTTTAGCATTAAACAGCAGTATAGTTTCTACATGATTGCTTGAGATGTTCAGAATAAAACTAATAAAAACAATCTCCAGAAGAAATTAGCTTTAAAACATTAATGAAACTTATATCGACCAAAATAACTTACCCCCACCCGTTCTCCATCCATCACAAGAACCTCTTTGTTACTATTGGTGTAAAACTGTCGGACTTATCATTGTTTTGCCATCTAATCAGGTTTTGGTGCTCTGAAATGTACCCAAAACAGCAACCTTGGTGTTCTCTGCGTTTGGTACAAATCATGGCGCTTCCCGTTCGCTTCATTCCAATCATTGTCAACACATCTAGTAATCATACGAAACATTTGACGGTCAGAATGAAATACAGTTTCCTTAGGGCCTAACTTTTATAAAACAAGAATCAATTAGTAAAATGACACTGTGTCAAATGATCAAAACAAAATCAACCAGTCAAGAATGAAAGCTATAGGACAACAAAAGACTACAAGTTACAAATGTACTGTAATTCTCAACATTATGAGAAACGGTTTTCTTGATTAAAGCTGGAAGAAAAGGTAGATGAATAAAAGTGAGGATCAGACATCATACACAAGGATCGAGGAACATTGTTTGGTTTGCAAAAATCCCCATTTTATTTCAGATCTTAGACAGGTAGTTCAAATTTTTTTGTGGCTGATATTGAAACTGGCAAAGTTCTAATGCATGCAGAAATTTAACATGTTGTTAAAACAGAAACATATTTTCAAAAAAAAAAACACCAAGACCACGCCATTCCAACGTGAACCTCTTTTTCATGACCCTGCATTAAAGTGTGCACTTGAATTGATGATGTATGCAAAACTTTAGGTCACTGTATTCTACATCTGGTAGATGGTGCTTATTCATCAAGACTCGTCTATTGTTTGATTACTTCTGGCGCAAATAAACCAAAATTTAACTTCATTGGAAACTTTAGCCATGGTCAGTAACACATGATATCATAAAAGCCACAGTTTACATTTTGCATGATGATGTTGTGCTCTCCGAAACGCATTCACGTTCATAGCTGCGGACTCTGGGGTTAACTGTATATGCAATCCAAAATGCAGAAATAAAGCAACGTATGACGGAGAGATAGAGAAAGAAATTTAAATACGTGTGTCTATTCTAAATTTGTAGTGGAAAATTTTTTGTTACAAACTTCCTTTCAAATTCACATATCGTAGTTGAATGAATTACATTTCTAGTCATTGCACGTACCCATATGATAATCGACCGAAAGCAATAAAGTATTTTGCGGACAATACAGCACTCGCATCCAGTCTAAATTGCATTTTTAATGTTCCCAAGATTGTTCTTACCTTGCTTTCTATGTATTTCGTTTCCCTAACCGTTTGCTAATAGTAAGCTTGTGCAAGTTCCATAATTGACTAGGATCAATTATGGCAGTCATTTTTTCAGTTAGTTGTTCGAGTCTCTGAAATGTAAGATTGGGCTCTTGGTGGAAAACGCACTTCGACTACACTCAAACGAATTGTTAGTATGAGCAAGTAGTTTAGCACACCATAACGACTCCCCACACTCACCACCAGCCAACGCTTTCATGACTGTCTGCAGTATATACAATCTGAAAATGTTCTTCAAGATTAAACTTGAATGAATTATGTGTTGTCTATACGATGGCAGAGGTTTAACCTGGAGGCCATGGTGAAACAAGACCATTGTCTTCTCCGAGGAAACTAAAAACAGTTGGTCGTCTTGGCTTGTCTGAAGTATTTACTATGCCTCCAATAAATTAATATGACCAAGATCTCAAGATATTTCGTGTTTGGAATCAACATTTGTAAATAAATTCAAACTGCATTTTATAAACATTCATTATCTGTAAAAGAAATCGCTCACGATGACTGTACTAACATACAGTGAAAGAACACTGATCGGGATTCTTATAAGTGAAATATGCAGAGCACTATAAGACCAATAGTTGCCAGAATAGCTCATCCTTAATTTACATAAAACACTTGCTTGCATTTCGACGGCATATGTCACTATTGGCACAGTCCATGAAGTTGACGCCTTATGAGGATGGGGGGAACGTCAATAGCATATCTACATTTGATATTTGTGTGAATAATTTACTTATATTTTTACAGTTGGTGTTATAGCCTCAAGGTTTTAATAGTTTCAAAGCTGTGATCCACGAGAATTGGTACTTTGTAATGGTATTTTAGGTAACCTAATAATTTCAATGTAATGACCCAGAAACTGTGTCCATGGAGCTAGGAAATGACCCCTAGGTCAATGTCAGTCGTATACATAAAGAAATTTGTATATGCTCATAGCATTAAAGGTTCTGGGATTCCAATAATTTATTTTATCGTTCAGGGGTATGGAAATAATTTCAATGCATACCCCTTTTGTAAAATACAATGCAAACAGAGGTACAAAATTAAAGCAAAGCAAACGCTCTGACAATAAATCACATCTTAGCTTTCAAAGGTGGTAAAACAAGGATGACATAAGTATGAATTATATCTTGCCTCACATTTTATTCGGACACAAGGTCCCAACTCGAACATTTTCAGTCTTTGAAAGCCTAACTAATACTGAACAATACTAATAAATCCTTCCGCATAACGTGGATATTCTCGTAACAATACTATTATACCAGAATCACTCTCTTAGAATGCAAACATAAAGGCGTTTTAGATCTTTTCAAAACAAACATACTATTTGCATCAATACTTAGCCAGTGGTTACTTGTTTTGCGAACAGTCAAACTAATTTTTTTTAAAATGTTTGACTCAGATATATGTTTACGATATCTGGCAACCCTGAAAACCTTTGAGTAAAGTTATAATTTAGGCAAAAATTGTGCAATGTTATATTATTCAGTGACAGATGAAATGTCTAATACATCCTAACAGCATGCCCTCAAAATCAGTACGAATACACGCACGGGGAATAAATAATTGACTAACTTCCTAATAAATACAGACAAACAACTCAAGTCATCCATTGTTTAATTTACAGCAACATTTTATTTTCGTAAACTAGGACAGGATTATATGGGCGCATACTGTAGTCAAACATATCTGTAACTATGAATAGTACATCAAAATGTATGTCTCATTGAACTGATATGGACATTTGGAATTGTTAATGCAAATGAGTGTGTATCGTTAAAAGTAAATTCTTCAACTACAAAGATAAGCTAATAGATGGAGATTACTAATTTTAAATGAATATAGATTATAAATGTTTCGTGCATCGAACAGGATTGATTTGTTTTATATGTAATAGACTTCTCATCTTTCTAAATTATCGAAACATGTTTAAGTTTGATATTTGACCATTTAGTTTTTAATTGGTAATAAAATGTGGTTTATAACAGTTTGATTTGATCATAAGAAGTTTACCGTTATTACATCTGTTATAAATCAGAGGTTGGATGAAGACAGTTACGAAAGTTTGTTCCAGTGTTTTGTGATCTTTTTACAGATGAAACACAACCTACCAGTCATCAGATTCGACTTACTTGATAAACAAAATATTTGAGGAATATATAATTTTTGATATTACTCTTTTAATCCAAAGATTAATTTGTTTTTCGTTCACGTCAAGTGGAAAATTATTTTAAGAATTATGAAATGCTATGTTGACGAATTCAATTTAAATTCAGACATAATTTTCTAAATGCCATTAACGTCCAGCCCAATGCTAAAAGGATTTATGCCAATTTCCTTCTTGTCCCAGCGTTAATGAAAATACACCAAAACATTTGAATTGATGTAGACACAGACTGACTAGATTCATTGAATATTACAAACGGATCATGATCATAACGTCCATCTCAGAGTTATACACATCGCTAACATGAACATTGGCTTTCATAGCTATATATATCAGTTCCACTCCAATTACAAATATTTAGACAGATAACGTGTCATCCTGAAGACAACCAAGCTCAAAATCAAGGAAGGATTGCATGCGAAGATTATTAATTTTGCAACCATTTGATCTGCACTAAAGAAGCATTAACAGTCTACACATTCAACACGAACGAAAGCTCGAGAACTTTGTCGAAAAATTCCTACTCTGACGCTGGTGATAACTCACGCAGTAATAAGAAAATACACTGTAACCTACATTCCTTTGGGTACGGATATAATATTAAGTTCCAGGTATATATAATGGTTATAGCTGAAGATAAGCCAGAATATAATATATATACTAGGTTAATGGGTGAATAATAAAGTCCTTATTGTAAGAAATATAGGTCACTGTGACCAACTCTCATATGTCGTGTCTTACAATTGATGCTAGGAACACCCTATATGCATTCCACTATTCCAGGATATCTGCAGCTGAAGAATTGCCAGCGAAACAAAATGTGTACAATATTAGTATATTTTAAATTGATACTTTATTGGCGTAAGAAACGTAGGCCACAATGATCAACAGGATGGTTTCGATGAATATTAGAAACACACTAACTACATTATCTATAAAAACCATCTCTACATATTGAGTTATGACAAGAAGACAAAACTTTAAAAAGGGCGTTAAAGAGTAACACGGAAAAAAGTATTGTGATAAAAGTACGTCACTTTAGAAATCTCTCACTGAGGTTGTGTTTATTAATTCGAAGGAGTTTCCGGGATAAACATCTTCACACAGAAATACTCGCAAATACAACGATCATACTTATACGAAATCTGGGTCCGTTAAGTCCTAATTTGCCATTAGTAGTTCATAAAAAAATAAACTACCTACGTTACATATAGATGTGATCTACACAAAGAACAAATAAAGCTTTTTAACTTATTATGTTACTAACGGTGTAAGAAAATAAAGTCATTCTTACAAAAGTTCACCTGGAGTGGATTATTGTTCTTTTTACTCGTATTGTGTGTTCAAGGATGACCATGGCACCGCTAAATGGTAGTTGCTGTGAGTAGTTGAGTCTGATCAGGCAAATGTATGCTCTTAACTGACTGTGGGACACTTGATGGGAGATGCCACTAACGTTTGTTTGTTGAACAGAGGACGTGCTGCAGTATTGATACTTACGCGCTTTGAGCTACTGTATTGCTTCAGCAATAGTCATACGTTCAAAGTGTGTAGCTCCAGATTGAATGAGTCTCCCCCAGATGGAGTAACCCTGCATGAAATCTTCCCAAGAATCGATGTCAGTGTTAAAGTGTTTCAGTGATGATCTCAGAGAATGTGTGAATCGCTTGTTCAGACGACCCTAAGATGGTTTTTTCCTTCTTCAGTTTGCCGTGGGGTCGATTACAACGATGCAACGAATATCGTGACCAAATCCAATGAAACAATCATGGCATAAGGTGGAAATGTGTTGTTAATACATAAAGTACCCAGAGGCTTACATATAACAATTAATAACTGTGTGAATGAAATAAAGAGTCTCATATAGATAATGACAATACTGAATTTATGAAACTAGTTGAATAATGTCCAGTTTTTACTAGCCTTGGTGAACAAATCCTTGATATTATTCAACGCTTTTCATAAATGTAATATTCAATCATTACCCATTTGAATGTCTTTTTATTAAACAGTCTTCATTTCACTGGAAATTAGTTAGAACGAATATTTTCGTTCATTCTGACAGACGGTGCACTTTTCATTTATTGTGCATAAAAAATGGACCCAAACAAAGTTGAACTAGTAAAAGTGTATTGTACTGTTTTCTTACAAACTATAAATCAAAGAACAAGCGTCCATCCGAATAACCTGAACATTGTATAACGACGAAATCATTTTTCAAAACAGAATGATCAATGGGTGTGATGCTTGATGTCACTTTCACAACTAAACATAACATTGTTGCGATTGTCATGTGAGTAAGTATTACTGCATGCAGAAATTCACATATTTACTGTAATGTATTTGTGACCGGATATTTGCAGTATTTAATTTGGAACCGTAGGCTGCACAGAACAAGAAAACAAATTTCTTTTTTAGTCGGATTGGCATCACATATTTCCTGCGTAAATATGATGTGGTGGGATAAAGTTCTTTAAGTTGGGAGACCGGTTTATGTCCACATTCTTCTGTAAACAAAGGTGATTTTATTTACTTATGTAAGCTAACATTTAAACCACGCTTTTATATAGGGTAGATTCTATGTTACATATATACATCCCTTCCCCCACCCCATACACCCGCTTTCAAATGAGCAATACCCTTAGTTTTACATCTTGTTGTTGTTCTTGTCTTGAAGTTATACGCCATTTTTCTTATGATCATATTGTTATACATGACATAACAAACCTTGTGAGGGTACATTGTCTATATTTAGATAGCCGATATCATTTTCCTCAATTTCATTTCGCACGTTGAGTTGAAAAATGTACGCCAGCTTGCTTATTGAAAATAAAACATTCCAGAAGGAGGGGTTAGAAAGATTATTCCACGATTTCAGCCGACCAATAAAAAGAATACTGCATACTCATTTCATGTGCTTATTTGGACCAATCAAGATCACATATAAAGTGATATGTAATAGATTGAGGTATCCAAAATATGAAACTGCACATACTGTAGAAAAACTATTCTGATTCTGCGATAAACAACCTGACCAAGTGCTATAAACATAACAGGCATATCGCAGGACATTTGAGTGAAATACAAAAATCTAACACTGATGATCACCCCTTATAATAACAAGTTTTCCTTCAACAAAAAGATTTGCAACCATAACCTCTTACCTCCAAATGTTTCGGACTAATTTGAGAAGCACATTGATTTCCCTGATACACAGTGCAGAAATCTGACAGCAATGCTAGTAAAGCAACGCATTTGCTGTTACGTCATTGCGATATTGGGTTGTATTAAACAAAACTATTTCATTCATCTGTCGTAAAACAAATTATCTTGACTCATCATTATAGCTACTGTTCAAAACACCAAACTGGTTAGTTATATGTGATGCCCTAATATATCAATCTAAATCAAAACTAATATTCGAACAGTAAAATTAAATTCCAAGTCATACTTCTCTTTCCATATAAGAGTTGCCCAAAAAGAAAATAACTCACCCATCTTCCTCTATTTTAGCCCGATGTTGCAATTCTAACTTCTTCGCTTTTCAAATAAAATGCACAGATCAGTTGATATCGCCGACATACATTTGTGTAGGATAATGTATACAAACTTAAGCTTCTGAGGTCTTTGCTCTGTTTTTAAAATAAATTTTAACTGGAATTAAGCTAACAATGAACGAGATCTGGATAATCGCCTTGTCATACAGGTTTTCTAGGTGCTGATCATTTCTGTGTTTATGTTGTATATCTGCACGGTGGTCCATAATGCTGAATGTCATACCCTGTCAAAAGCCTTTTGAAAGTCACTGAAAACATGACATAGGTCCTGTTAATGTTTCAGATACTTTCACAGAGTTTTCTCAGATTTAATATATATTTTATATTGCTACGTCTTGCTCGGAAACCTGTCTGTTCTTTCATAATGATGTGCTTTAATTGAACTTTCACTCTTCTTCATCATATCCTTGCTTGGGTGACTACTCAGGCTGATTGTTCAGTAGTTCTGGCATATCTGCAGATTCCATTTCTCAGGAAGAGTATAATCAGAGACTGGATCCATTGGTGGGGTCATTCTCTTGTCAGCCAGATTTTATTGCAGATTGGTGTGAGGACATCTGTCATGAATTTTCCTCCTAATTTAATAAATTCTGCTCGTATATTGTCTACTCCAGCTACATTCCCTTCCTATAATGCCTGCTTATTCCCTGAGGATCGGGTGGTCAACCTCTGTGGAGGTCAGTGGGAATGTTAATACTTTAACCTTCAGAGATCTCATGGTTATAAAGTTCTGAACAGTATTTCATCCAGCTATTAAGATTCTCTTGATCTTCTGTTAGACTTTTACCAGCCTTGTCCTTGATCATGGTAGCCTATGCGTTTCTCTGTTGTCAGGTCGTTTCCTAACTGATATGCCTTTGCCAGTTATCCTGGTTCAGATTTTACTCGACTCCTTAACATTGGTCCTCAATCACGCTTTCTTTCGCTTTCTTAAAGTTCTTCCTAATCCTGTTTCAATCGCCCTATATGTTTATGTTTCTTCATTGTCTCCGTGCCCCCCCCCCCCTTCATTTGTCTTCTCCCAACACAGAGGTCGATGATATTTGCTGTGACCCAGGCCTTCTTAATCGTACGGTGTTTGCCGTGAATCGCACAGGTTGTGTCTATTACTGTTGTGTTGAAGGTGGTTCCCAAGGAATCTAGGTTTATTTCGTCAGCACCCAGAATTGTGAGAGGTAATTCGCCGCCTATTGATACTATGAATGATTGTGTTATGCTTGGATCTTTAAGTTTTAAAGTTTAAACCTGATCCTACCATGTCTTGGCTTCTTAGTCTTCTTCAGACGAAGTTTGATAGTCGTCATCAGCAAGTCATGGTAGTTTTCTATGTCAGCTCCTAGGGACCTGCGTGTTCTGGCAGTGTTAATGTTAGACCGGAAGCGCTTCCTCACCAAGATGTAGTCAATTTGTTTGTGATTGTAAAAAGTCCATCCTTTTTCATTGGTCAGTACGTTACTGTGTGAACCACGGACTCTTCGCATACCTTGGCATTCCAGTCTCCTTGCATAATTGGAGTAGCCTTCTTCCGAGTGTCGACCATGAGAGTTTGAAGCTGCTCATAGTAGGACGCATCAACTTCATGGTTAGATGTGTGAGGCATAAACCTCTATGATGGTGATGTTGAAGGGTGATGTTCTCAAGTGGATGGCAAACATCTTAGAAACTAGTGGACAACCCACGCACAGTTGCACTCACAATGTCTTTGTGTACCATTAGTTTGACTCGATGCTCATGCTTGTTCTCTTGTCCACTGAAATAAATCATGTTTTCATATGTTGATCTCTATTCGAAATTCTTTCAGCACAGCTCGCAGATTCCACGGATATGCCATTGGAATCTTCCAATTTCAAGTTTCCCTGTTGGTCTTCATGACCTGATATTCCATGTTCCAATGGTGATATTACCTTTTGTTTATACTTTGATGGAAGTTGCAGCAGTAGCATATTTATCACCAGGGCTATAGAAGAGACCTGCAACTAACAAGCGCTAAGATCAGAGCATTCAATGGCATTTGAGCCAGTAGTCAATGCCTTTGAATTGTTGCATCGAGAAGAGACAGTCTGTGCTGGAGAATGCTGGCGCATTAAATTTCTAACCACATACCTTACATGCCACATATGCCATTCTATGATGTCATAGAAGATCCCCTACATGAATGTTTTCGTCCGGGTGATACTTTCTTTATCTAGCAAGTCCTTCGTTGCAATGGCCATGATTATATTGAGAATATGCATAGTCACATCACAGGAAGTGAAGTTAAGCTTCATGGGCAGCTGAATCAATAAGTACAGTATTTTTTGTACTCCAAACTGACGCGTTGATTGCAGTCTGTGCTTGAAGAAGACATCATCTCGTATTTTGTATCACCTCATATAAAACTATGGAAATGGCCCTTGTCGCGTTGCTTGGTATTATCGAAAACATCGCCAGTTTATTGTCAACTTACTCCTTAGAGCATCTACCTGGATTGCAGAAAATGTATGGACAAGCAACTGAATAAAGTGTAATGCTTCTCGCTAACTATCATCAAACAGGCAAATAATGTTTAACTTAATTTCTCAAAACCCAACAATATCACCTAACTACATGTTCAACATCAATAGCAAACTCTAAAATAATACATCTTAAAGCTACCAATTATAAAAGGTCCTCCCTCATCAATAATTACAACCCGTCAGATAGAGTATACAAAGTTAACCTTCCCTCTGGGAGAACAAATCAACTCAAATGTGTGGCATTCATTTGACAACACCTACTGTAATGATAAGCCCAATACGTAAAGGTAATTAACATATAGTACCAAAGGATCACAAGAGCTTTAAACTTATAATCCCTTATATTTAAGGACCATTACAAATTCGAAACCTGAAATTACACGCTCTACAGCTGAGACATTTAAAAATAAAATAATATTCAAGATTTAGAAAAATAACTTTGATACACAGATTACAATAATAAACAAGCAGTGCGCAAAGCTGTTTGGCTGACTCAGCAAAGTCCATTCGGTGCTCACATTAATAAAAGAACATAACCAATACAGAAGCGACGAACATATTAGACAGGAAATTATTGTTATGTACAATATATTTATCTATTTCAACAATTACTCTAAAACTTTGACATGACGATACCATGAACAAAGTTTAATTTGTGTTACATTATACATTAGGGTTCAAGTTATGTTTAGGAGCCCAATTAGTCTGTCATACAATTGCCAGCATTTACTCTACAAGTGGATAATAATTTATGTGTATTTTAGAAGTTGTAAAGAGCGGCTGAGTCAAATGTTTCCTAGAAAAATTAAATTCGTTATTAAATAAATATATTTATCAAATCAAATACGAATGTATTAGTGTAAAGGTATGCTTCGCATTAATTCGTAAAATAAACCGACACGGACGTCATACCTTTCCATAGCGCCAACGCGATTTAATACTTGCGTGATGGTGTGACAGCTATAAAACGGTTAATTTGATTGATAGGCTTGTGGCTATTTCCTGTTATCGAAGGGTCGATTACAAACATAATAATTAAATATCCAATTACACTGATGCCACTTCAATTAAAAACATTACGGGACAAGTCGTACAACGGCGAACATATTTGACACATAGTTTAATTTAGTACACTTACTTTGTAGCAGTTACCATAAGGTTGTATTTGAAATATGTTGAATATATTTTGCACATATATAAATACCAATAATACTTTATCTGAATTATAAATATTGAGACAATGACGTCTCCGTATTACCATATTAATAGTTACTCCCTGTCTTGTTGTTGATCATGTTTACTAGGAGAGTGGGAAATAAATGATATAATGGCGGGCCTTAAATGGTGAATGTGTTGCTGGTCAAATCCGAAGATATTGATCCAGTACGTTATCGTATCCTACATCTAGCGACAAGGACAAAAATATCGTAGTTCAAAAGGACGACAATGTCAGTGCATGACATTATGTCATTGTCAGTTTGATTATTCTGAATCAGCTAGCATCGCAGCAATGTGGGAAAGATCGATACGCGCATTCGGGTTGAGTAGGACTGGGAAAGGAATCACACATGCAGATCAGAAAAGATCACTATTGCTGCATACTCCTGCTATGGATGTGCAAGACATATCTTTACACTTACTGAAGAAGATGGGGATGATTACAAAAGAGTTGTGAACACACTTCAGAAACATTTCACACCACAAACAATTGTACCGGACGAAAGACCAAATTATTGAAAAGTGTCTCTTACATCACCTCAGAAGGAAGCTCTTGGAAAACGCAGAACAATGACTTTACAATAGCTCATAGAACTTGATCGTGCACTGGAATATTAACAAAAGCAGGCAAGATCAATAGAAGGCTTACGAGCGGATCTGCCCAAAATGACTGTTTGTGAAAATGTTGCACACGATCAGAGTCAGATAGAAGTTTCCAGCTGTGGCTATAAAGAACACAAAGCAATGATAAACAAATGATAAACAAATGTCCTGTTAAAGAAATAATTGCAGAAGATTTTCAACGAATGGGACATTCCAAAAAGAAGTGCTAGACTCGGCAATGTTCTGCATTTATACATGTGTAGGCTTGAAGACTATACAGTTTTCTACACGGTAGTGCTCTCTGACAGACTCTGCAGTTTTCAACATTTTACACGTGTATACGCTTGTAGCTTCGACCGTTTTCTACACTTTACACCCTCGACGATTGTAGGATCTACAGTTTCATATATTTCTCCTTGCCTTATAATGCTAGAATATTTTTATTCAAGTTAGACTTCAAGATTTTCACAGGTCCTCCCTTCATCATATGCATAGTGTTTACTATAAATCCTGTCAAATTCAGAGATTAATAAAAGTAGCCAGTCCGGCTTTGAGTTTCTCCAATACGTTACAAAAAATCTCATATCAGTGTCTATTATATATATATATATATATATATATATATATATATATATATATATATATATATATATATATATATATATATATATAGTGTGTGAGTGTGTGTGTGTGTTACGATATTGTAGAGCATAAATTGCATCCTTCATTTTCAAACGCCTTCACATCATGATATGGTTCAAAAGCAAAACGGCTAAATTGTATTATTGTGCACTTTCCCCGATCTGCCAAAACGTTTTGAGGCATAGAAGAGGTAAACCTTTAAGCATCCTAATTTTATGGTACAATGGTCGTTTCTACGAAAATAATTTGAAAATTTAGCTGCCTGTCCTCTCATTTAATTTGGCTACTGTTAGATTACATTTCATCTGGAAGTAATCATAATGACACTTCGGTGCAGGATATCGTTGCTAGCTGTGACTGGTGTGCGGTTTTCAGCTATGTTCCCCTGAATAGACTTGTTTTCATGCCCACAATCATCACATGTCAATTGTCAATAGACTTGTTTTCATGCACTCAATCATCACATGTCAATTGTCAAATCTCTCTAATATAATATGATGTTGGTATTGACTTACAGACGTGGATAAGACTTACGAGATAAGTTCATGTGCATTATATCTTTTCTGACGGCAGTTACAAGAAAATATCACTATTCTAACTTAGATCTATAAAAACTGGAAAACGTTGCCTTTATCACCGCCAGATTCATAGAACCTATTAATATTACCTCATTTATGTTTGGCTTTCATATATTTCAAATGCTTCACATTATTCCTCTCTTAGACACATTAAATTAATCGCAGAAACTATTAGGCGTAACTATAGATTTCAGACGGTTTTGCTTCCAACCATCCCATCAAATTGATTAAAACGGTTCAGGCCTCATCTGGAAGAAGTTTAGACCGAAATTTGAATTAAAGCTAATATCGTTCAACTATATTTTGTTATATTGCTGATTGTAAAACGCATTAGAATCGATACCCTTGGGATGGTTATTTTGCTGACATGCTTGGATCACCAGCATGTCTACCCTTAGAACTATTCTCTCTCTCCATCTCAAATGATGTTACTATTGATTTTCAGAGGCAAATATTGAAGTCTGGGAATACTTCTGTTTACATGAAAAAAGTAAAATGGGTCTGCCGCGGAATTTTTGCTGAAGAATGGCTTCCTGTTGCATTTCGTTGTTCTCTGTATACTGTATGTTAAAGTTTATAATATAACAGTAAATGGGGGTCGGGATGAGGAATTAGCACGACATTATCCCCCAGTTCTTATGACATGGTCTGAGCATAGCCCATAGATACAAATTAAGCTATTCTGAAACAAAATACCAACCAGCTAATTGTTTTCACCACCTCTAGAGACAGGAATGAACAAGAGGAATTGTTTCCTTAGTGCTTCCTTATTTCCCGTTGCATCTTGTGGGAAAAAATTCTCTGTGAAAACATTTTTCTCGACAATTTACATATTCAGTCCCAAGAACTAGTCAGCATGCTTCAAGAAGATTATTTTTCAGTTCGATTGGTGCTATACAATACAAACCTATCATGTGGGGGGGGGGGGGGGTTTGGGGGGGATGGGTCTTTGGTGGGCGGGTCTTTAGGTTATTATTCTGAATATAATTTTTTTTTTACAATTGCTGAATATGGTCGTAAATAATTACAGATGGATGATCATTAAGGCTGGCCATTCTACAAATTTTCTTAGCATACTGTCTCCATGAAGAATACATCTTCTTTTTACGGCAAAATATTCCTGTAAAACAAAAACGTGTGTACTTTAAAAACTTAATTTGACTTGACGAAAAGTCAGACATACAGAATTTGAAGAAAAATTAACAGCTGGCTTTTCAATTGTGATAAATAAGTCCTCACTTTTGCACTATCCTGCCATAAATTCAAAACTATAACGAATAATTGGTATATTGGAAAGAAATCCGTGAATGTGGATAGCCAAATAATGCAAATTGTCAGAATTGGCATATTTACGTTAAATATTTATCTAAGTCCTTCCAGTGTTTCTCACCTCTGTCTGCGGCGGTTCGAGTCTAGGATTCAGCCAATGTGGGTATGTGAGAAAGCTTGCCAGTAGCTTCTCGTGGGTCGGTGGTTCTTTCCGGGGTTTTCCCGGGTTCTTCCTCCACCATTAATACTGGCCGCCATGTATAGCCTATCGTGTGCTGAAAAATGGCGTTACGCCCCAAAACAACAACAACAACAACCAGTGTTTCTCGTATAAATGGATATAAGTAGTGTTATCGGGACTTCGTAGGCTTTATTGTCATTAATTTGTCCGTTGCGTTAATCAAAACATTGCTATGTTTACTCCCATCAAGGCGCACTGGTTCTGGAATAGTTATTACTAATAATATATTACTCACTGGTATTGTAATACCCAGCGGCCCTGAGAACGTTATTACCAATAATAGAAAATATAACCTTAATTGTAATAGTCAGCGACCCCGAGTTAGTTATTACCAATAATATAATACTAACCATTAATGACCCTGCGATATTTATTACTAATAACATAATAATAATCCTTAATGTAATACTCACAAGCCCTGGTATAATTATTTCCGTTAAGATCTACTGCTAGTTATTACCGATAATGTAATACTAGCCTTTAATGTAATACTAACAGACCCTGTGCAAGTTATTACAGATAATGTAATAATGACCGTTAATGTAATTCTTACAGGCACTTGGTTAGATTTTACTGAAACTGTAATAATAACAGATAAGGTAGTACTGTCGTGTCCGTTCGAGCTTTACAATGCAATAGACCCACTGAGCATTTCAATGTAATCTGACTAATAAAACAGAAATATGAATCTCAAAGAATGGAGAATGATAAGACTTAAGATTTTCATAATTTGCGGTAAAACGCGAACAACAAAACCGACTTTTGTATTTGAGGCTGAAATTTGCTCTAGTTTTCAAGCAGTTAGTTTCACAATAGCAGTTTCATATCAGCCCCTTTATAAACCCTATGAGCTTGCCCCAAAAGGGATTTTTGCACACGTGTGTACGCGATTATAACATGTATGGGCCCCATTAGCGAGGTTAACACAGGAAGCCTGAGCGTATCCAGTAACTTGACTTTTCCTGTTTGTAAATCGATTACCTTTTTTTAGTCTATAACTCCCTTTTTGAGTCTATAACTCTCCCAGTTTTGTACCGATGCACGAATCGTCGTAAGTTTTCTATTTTCGCCAATACAGTCTCGAACTCCTTCGTGGTAATTGATTTATTTTCAATAACAACCGGGTGTACTGTACTGATTGTATTGACACTAAGTTGCGCTGCAGCCAGACTTCTTAATAGACACGTACTCCTTAATTCAGCAGTAACGAAATTATATCATCAGTGCCGCCCCCTGTTGCTATCAATGACAGCAAATCCTACTGGTGGACCTTTGATAGTTACCATGGTCGTGATTCGATCCACGCCAAGTCCAACAGTGGGATCGGCTGAGATTTTTTAGAAAGGATTTTCAAAGTTTCACATCCGTTTGTATTTTGCAAGTATAACGAATTTCTTAGTTATATCAACCTACAGCTGTTGTTCATCTTGGATTATTTTCTGGCGTCGGTAGTTTTGAGGAAATATCACGGTTTCTTTATTAATAAATGTGACTGAGTGGTATGATTGGTCGGGAAAGATACGCTGTCATACACGTTACGTACAGGAACAAAATGCAAACATGATTCAAATTAATTACTCTTTTCTAGAAAAATAATCTGCCTGGGAAATATTTATATCTCTGGTAATTGAGTTTTCTGTGGGCATGGCAATACCTTCATATATAACCATACTGATTACACCATTGAATGAAGTCTGAAACGATACTTCTTATGTTCGCCAAAGAACCGTTTCACGGACAAGAACGTCCTGTTAAATAAAAGTCTAGATTTTTCTTTTCTCGGCTGAATATAACCGACACGAATTGGTTTATGAATGTCGCTTCATCGTTATAGAAACAATCCCTAAGTATCTTCGAGCCTTGTGGTGTAGCATGCTACCTGGTGTTTTCTATTTTTAATGCAATGATTTCAATCTGCCTCAAGTTGGCATTGACATACCAGGGTGGTCGCAGCTGTCGGTTCTCTTTTACCCTTGATTGTATATCTGGTCTGTTAATGTTGTTTTATACACATATAATGGTCAGCAGGAAGAATAAAACCAATATTAAGGGCACCTCGACGATTTTGCAACAACGTATTATTTTGTCACCGCATATGCACCGTTGACTTAGTATTTAATAAATGCAACCGATATGCCTGCGTATCTGAGTCCTGAGTTCTTAGTGACTTGGGTCAGGAGTGTTGCAATGGTTCCTCGATGTTTCAAAAGAACATCGTTAACGTCCCCTTTGGCTATTTTAAGTTTTCTTCTGTGAAATTGGAAAGTCACATTTTCGCCTGCATCAGCGTTGACAACAGCAAGGCTGGTATCTCATTCAAATTGGATTTTGTGGCTAACACGGGCGATAACTTATACAAGTCCGTCCCGCATAAAGACACCTAGGAAATGCTTCGCTTCCATGGCTCTCAATCGCGAGACTACATCCGAAACCATTTGGTATCCTTTCGGGTAGTCGAAGACCTTTGACCGAAGATATTTTTAGGTAGTCGACGTCCTTTTTCTTTGTATATTTGTCTCTTTGAAAATTTGAAAATTAATACCTGATGCAGTTCTAATCGTCTAAAAGAAGCCACTTTTACAACCACATGATCCGAGAGGAATATAAATATTTCAACGACGTTTATTTTATTTTTTGGGCAAATGCGCCACCTCCGACTTTGATAACTATAATGTCAGTGAGGTTCCTTTGTTTATTTGGCTGCAATGAGCTGATTGAGCTGTGTTTGGAACATCCACAGTTAATGTTACTGTGGAAAGCTTCACTTTGATCCTGAACTTGTGATATGACATATTTGTTCATTTACAAATTTGCGAAACCTTTGCAAATTTTCTTCAGAGTTTTCCTGTTGAACTTACTACTGCTAAGAAACTTCTGACAACCGATTAAATAACATTTTACTAGTAATCATTCCGCCAAGCACGCGGGTTATGTCTTAAAACGTTACAAACACATGTCTTGGTTCGCTGCCACCATTTTTGTTAGTTATTTGCCATGATAACTGCTGAACACGATTGCATCAGTGACTGTTGTGACAGTGCGAAATGATAGAGGTGATATGCCTCCATAAATCGCAATCGATAACAGACATAATTCTGCAGCCATGGAAGTGCATCAAAGGCATACAAAAGCTCTACCATGATTGACGCTTGCATCATGCCAAATTGCTATTACCTTTTCGGTACAAAAAGGATGTGTTCTAGCTCCGAAAATACCCTTGCGAACTTCCCAAATATGTGACTGACAGAAAGCGTGCACGAACATCATCATAAGTTTACATAAAATTGCCCTCGACGCTGCATAAATGCAAAATTTGAGTTCTGGTTGTCAGCATTGCCGATCGCATTTCTAATGTTTCCAATGTTTTACTTGGTATGATCTGCATGGACGGATCCATCCTTGGGAAATATTTGTCCAATAATCGTCGTGACAATGTTAACGTTGCTCAACCATGTCTCAGTTTCCAATCCAAAGACAAATTGATGTGATCTGCTGAACAATTTCATGATACAATCGTTTACAAATCCAACCTTAGAATTGTCGGGGTAGTCAGCACGGTCGGTTTGTATGTTTTCCATCGGTAACCACACGATAAATATACTGAGACGTGTTATGCACTTCTAATTATATTCGATCTTTTTCTTAGCTCGGTGTGAATAACGCTGCATCTCTATTTTGTTTTGATCTGTCATCACAGGCACGTCCATGTCAAAAGCAGTATCGGGTACCTTGAATTTTAAAATGACTCTCAGTTTCGTCTAATATCTTTTGTGAGACAGCTTTGGTGGCTTCACCACTTGCGTCCAAGGCCACTACACTCCGTTGCGCAGCATCATTGATGATGATCATGTTATACTCAAGCTTTACTCACGCAAATACACACACACACACACACACACACATATATATATATATATGTGTGTGTGTGTGTGTGTGTGTGTGTGTGTGTGTGTGTGTGTGCGTGTGTGTGTGTATGTATGTATGTATGTATGTACGTAGGTATGTATGTATGTATGCACGCATGTGTGTGTATGTGTGTATGTATGTATGTATGTATGTATGTATGTATGTAAACACCGCGTTCATTCTCTAATATGAAATATCCACAGTGGAAATAGTCAAGAAGTATATTGAAGGGATTTAGGGAAGCTGAAAGTTCTATTATGACATTACTCAAGCTTTATTCACTCAAATACACGTAGACACATAAACACAAATCCTGGAACCAATTAAATAAAACATTTCAATACAACAATCAGGAATTTATTGGATATTCGTAGCCAAACTATTAATTGCGTTTCTTCAGTTTGCAATATTCATCTAGAATTTAGATTGTGGGATCAAGCTGACCTGTTGGAATTCATCAATTGACTTGTAGTTAGCAAATGCGGCGTGTTTATGACCCAAAAATCGAGAGTTTGTTAAAACGATTTTTTTTTAAAAATTAAGAATTATTGATTGATTGCATATTCTCTTACAATGTTTTCCTGGCCCTAACCATACAGTCTTGAAAGTAACAATTATTCGCTAATTCCGTTCTCTATCAAACATTATGAATACTTTGTTATCCTTAAATTCTATCATTTGCGTGTAAGACTCAAGTTTAGTACAGTAGAGATAATACAAACATAGGATAACCTTGGGCAGACGTCAAGATCATATTTCCTGAGAGTTAGCATTGTATTTAGGGCTTGCATGCCAAGTGATTTTTAAATTCAAAATATGAAACAAGTATGTTATCAGAATAGCATGCCTTAGCTTCATAACGATGCCTCTTGTGAGTAAATTAAGTAAACTAAAAACGTTAATCAAATCTTCATCCAAATTATCTATTATAACAAGCTTTACCGAGGTCAAATGCTTCAGGTTATGCTGTGTAACAGAATCAAGTGTCCTTGCTTTATAATGGGACACAAATATGAACATAATCCATCCAGAGGTTTGAGAAAAGCATAATTGAAACTTTAGCCAAACAATGAATACAGCTGTTGATGCCAGCGCATGCAACGTGAACCTTATGTGTAACTTTACCACTAGCAGAGGTTGAAAAACATCAACACCCACCCCTCAAAACCCAGAGTCAACCGGTCTTAACCAGCCACTTATGAGGAAAGGAAAGGCTGACATTTTAACACAGACGGCCTCTCAATCAAGGTTTAACTATCAAACTTTCTCTTTGAACAAATATAGTGCATTAAGCACTGAGATTTATTTCTTTATTTTCATCTTATTCTTGTCACTGTTTTTTGTATGAGTAGCAGTTGTAGTAGAAGCATTAGTAGGAGTATTAATGTTGATGTTGTCGGTTTAGTCGTTTTTACAATGACTTTAATCAATTATATATATATATATATATATATAGAGAGAGAGAGAGAGAGAGAGAGAGAGAGAGAGAGAGAGAGATTCCGATTCCAGCTATATTATTATAACTTACAAGCGACTTGCATAATGTAACAAGCAAATGGTTTCTTTACTAAGTGACTTCAACCCTGGCGTGAATCCCGCTAGAAGTCATATGTTTCCCCTGTTTCAAAAGATGTATATCCAACTACTTTTATGAAATGGAGATACCAATGCGTCCAACTATTAAAAAAATATTCTCTAATTAATACCTGACCTCAAACCTCAGAACTTTCCAATTGCCTGTCTACCTCACAACCGCATGGTTTTTCCTCATTAAATTTCCGTAAAATACCGCCAAAATTTCATGGCGTGAAAATATACAAGTCAGTCACCTAAATCATGGAACTGTTTTTACTATGCTACTTTAGCCAGTCAAATCATAATTTTAAGCCTTATTTTTCTTTTAACTCTACACAATATTTACCACCATAACAACAATAATCGGCGCATGCCGACAACGGAATAGTTCCTTCTAGTTTACTCCATCATGAATACTGCACCTGGAGTCACACGATCAATTCACACGTTTAGATTTTAATAGGGACTACTGACCTGAGGGACACTCATGCGGCTCTGACTCGATTTCTCTAAAAGTAAACCATGACATCATGAAATCTCACCACCACTTCGACGTTTGCTACTAGTAAGTGGATAAGCATTTGGTCTGAGGACTATATCCACAGCACCGACTTCCCATAATCAAACAAGTAATCACAAATATCTAGGCAATCCTCAAAATGGAGAATGATAAGCAACTTGCAGTTGTTCCATATTTATTACATAAATAATTTCCTGTTGATAGACTTCGTCATATAAATTCATCAAACAATAATTCCGGCGGGAACGGGGCTTCATTCGTAGATTTCTCCAGGTTTTTTATCAATCTAATTTGTCATATAATATGTACTTTCTTAAATAGATGGCTAAATCAGCAGTCTCAGAAGTAACAGACCTATGCCACTCATAGAAAGCCTAATGACCGACAGGTCACATTTAATCAAAGACTTGTGATGCATTCGAAGATGAAATACCTTTCCCGTCATGTATTTACCATCAAATATGCACAAGTTTGCATCCTAAGATGCGTGTTCCTGCTAACATTAGCATAGTATTCATTGATAATTATGATTCAACAGAATATATCAGATAAAATGGTGCATGCATTGTTGGTCCTTTATCTAATCTTGGATTTAAAAGAGTTACCTAATAAATAAATGCATGTTGACATTTCGTTCTCAAACATGATTGCATATTTAATGAACACCCTAATATACATTATGAAAATTCTTTTTAAGTTCTTTATTTGTGTGCATACAAATTTATGCAGGCTTTTCCTAATATTTAAATGCTTTAGCTCATTTTCTTTAGACATTTGTATGCTTATAAAAAAATATACCAGTCCGACTGAAATCAGCTGTATTTGAGCACTGAATTTGATTTTTTAGAAATATAGAAAATGCATAGGAAGTGCTTATTGCAATGTTGATTAATTCAGTTCTTCTTAGATACCATTGGAGCCATAACATACCTTACAGAGACGGACTGTACGAGTGCAGTGAATATAAACAAGACACTTGTACACGTCGATTAGAATGACATATCTTTCCCCATACAATTCCTTTCTTGGGAAAACAAACGCTTCATTTACACGGTAGATATGCTCAAGTGACCGCTTAAAAGCAGAAAAAAACCATTATTTGGTTAGTAAATGCCTGACCATTGACAGCAGAACGCACATGACCATCTAATATATTACGTTTAAAGAGGAAATTCGAGGAGGGATGGATGGGGATATTGGAATAGTCTTTGAGACCAGATGACAGTTCGTAAAGATGACGGTTAAAGCAGGTTGACTGCATACAAGAAACTATTTCCATTCTCTTAGTTTCTTTAGAACAGTAGTATTTATTCGCTAAGTTATCCGAAGAAGAAGAAAATGACGTGGAACTTGATAGAAGGATATAGAGTCTCCATTCTTTAGCAAATGACTTAGTAAGCCTTTTAACAAAATAAGTGTTAAACCGTTCCTTCTGCAGATTTAACGCGCATGCATCAAGATTGATTCTTCAAAGATTCAATCGAGAAACGGTTTACTAAGTCTTTTCAATTTAATACTCCAAGTAAGATATCTTAATCTACACTAACGAGCACATAGCCTTCCCTACTAGGTAATTTCCGTTCATTTTCTCTACAACCCTAAATCACTTTTTGTTATATAATGAGACCTCTCGAAAAATAATTTTACAGTTACACCTATGTAATTCTTACTTAAACCCCAGAAAATAAGGATTCAATTCAGGTGTATGTCTCTTCCTCAATAAATCTTTCCGTGCCATAATTTTGGTTGACAGTTTACTGTACCGTATAACTATAAAGTGGATCCCGCCAGTAATAAATTTTAATCTCTCCCTGTATAGGGCACCAGTAATTCATTATCCACGGCTATGAAAGTCGTAATTATTATTTGTAGGACCACACTGTAACAAGAAATTCGTGGATGGGCAGTTCAATACTGTCCAACCAAAGACAAACTATTTCAATGAAACAGCCATTACAGTCCAGTGTCAAAGAAATTACCTATTTTAGTGATACTCTCCCTTCATTACGAAGATGCGTTACAACGCGCACCTTGTGCAAAGAAGAAAAATGCTTAGGTCTGCAAATAATCATAGAGAGAAGAAAACTTTTGAAATTTCGATAAAAACATTTATAAATGTCAAGTAATTCTGCGCCATGAATCAGCATGTATAGATCAATCAATTGTTTATGCTTTTGTTCAATCGTTACTTTTATGTTTAATTTATATATATTTCGCTATGCCGTTTAACTGGATTATGATTTTAAAACCATTTCACCTTTTCACTACCGTAAAACTGTGGTTAATTATCTCTTAAAGCTTTTAAGCTGTTAAGACCAGATTATGAATCGTGAGACACTTAAAGCTGTTAAGACCAGATTATGAATCGTGAGACACTTAAAGCTGTTAAGACCAGATTATGAATCGTGAGACACTTAAAGCGGTTACGACCAGAGTATGAAGTGTAAGAGGCTTAAAGATGTTAAGACCAGATTATGAAATGTGGGGCACTTAAGGCTGTGAAGATCAGAGTATGATGTGTGGGACACTTAAGGCTGTGAAGATCAGAGTATGATGTGTGGGACACTTAGGAGTGTTAAGAGCAGAATATGAATTGTGGGACGCACACTCTTAAATACTGCGGATTATATTTAATAGCCATATCGTGCGCTGCCCACAGGCAGAAGTCATGGTCATAATTAATAACACTTAACAAATCTAGTTTCCTCATACTTAACTGAGCTCTGAAACAACTCTTCTACGTTACACACAACAAAACATTGATTGTTTATTTGTACAAATGTATGTGATATTACTTCCGGCTCTCTCGAAAACAGCAATGTCTTTCATGCAATAGAAGAAATAAACTGTTTATAAAACATTTTACATTATCAATGTTGACATATTTTTCTTCTAGAAATTAATAATTGTTCAATGATTCAGACAATTCAACGTTTCTAAGGCTTTGCAAAACTAATCACCCGAGTAACATAGCAAAGGTTATATACAACGCATGCGTTAGAATGAGGATGCGGCCCTCCTTGTTTTTCTTTTGTTACAGTTTGTTTGTCTTGTGTTAGTTTTTGTTTTGCTTTATTCTATTTGTGACTTTCTCCTTATAGAAGAAATGTATAAAGTATACGAGACTCTTATTCGATTCCCAAGGAAAGTATGGGTCAGATATAAATGAAATGCAAGTATTTGCTTTTCATTCATGTTATGTAGGTCTCGTGCATTTTATTCTTAAACGAATCCCTACTGTGAAAGTAGTCCGTATTTCTCACGTCACCACTTTTCACATCGTCTGTGGAGAAGGCCAATATTTATAGGTTAGTGTATTTGTATGGGAAAATATGAAACAGTTTTTTTCTTCTGATTAATACTTCATGACCTCGGGAATATAGTATTAGTCTGAAGAAAGAAAAACGAATTCATATCTTCGCATACAAATTAAGTAACCTTAAATAGTATATATTCATTTCGTTTTCCTATCTTACGCTTAATAATAAAAGAATACACATCAAAAAGCAAAGTAATTGAATTTTCACTGTATTCCAAAATATATACGTAACCGCAGAGATTCAGAATCATATTTTGAATGAATGCGCATTGATAGAACTTTTCCAGTTGGTCTGGAATACATTGATTCTGTTTTCCTGTTGATCCAACTCAATTCTGCTTCTCGGCTTGTGATTTATGTTGGAAATGTAGTCGAAATTATTGTAAAGTCGTGCGTCAAATTTTGGAAGCCATGACATGAGCCGTGTAACTCGTGTTTGCGTAACTAAAAAGGTACATTTTGAAGAAATTCAAGATGATAAAATGTAAGTGTATTTTATTGCCATTCTTATTACCAGCTAAAGAAGACATATGTTTATGCCCTGTCACTTGCGTGCTTATTTTTGGAAGGACCCCAGCAAAACACATGACCAGTATGGCTTCTATCGCTACTCTAAATCCAAACATTGTATCAAAAAACTTAATTGGGAAATTTGCAAATCAGCTACTGTGTGACAGCTAGCGGAAATAAGACTTCTTAGTTGTCTTGGCTTATTGGCTCTGTGGTTTTTTGGTTTTCTACGAAAACCATCAGTTCTTTCGAATTTAGTGACTAACTTGTAAAATGGTGCGTATCTGATAAATATGCGACATACCTTGGCTTCATTATGATTTGATATGCTATTGCTATAAACCCTAGAGAGCACTGGTCATAGTATGAATCATTTTATTTGCGAAACAGTTTTCCTAAATAGCTCTTTACACTATCAGAATAGTATTTTCAATAGTGCGTTTCTCACGTGTTTATTGTTGTTTTTGTTGTTTTGTTGTTGTTGGGTTTTTTTTGACATTCTGAATGTCACGTTCGTTCGTTTACTTGTTTTACAGTTTAATATTTTGACCCGGTGAACTCGTCCACATCGTTAATGTTTTCATCTATATTTTCAAATGAACGAAGCAGCTTGTTTCGTTCATCCACAACAAATTTAATAAACCAAAGAACTGAAGATTCTACTATATGCGCGTACATTATTTGTTTAAAAGTAGCCCCGAATACGCGTTGCTATTTTTAGACGCACATTTCTTGCAATATGAAGCCGTGCAGTATCGAAATATACTGCAAGATTCGAACAATGTAAAGTTAGCGGATAAAATAAATAAACATTAAATAATGTAATGAATAATATTTCAGCGAACGAATCCAGACACATTGAAAATGTCACTTCAGACTGCATGAAATGCTATTATATATATTTAATTTTTAATGATTTTTGGTTGTTTTTTTTCAATGATTATATGTTATGTACAAACAAGATGGCCGCTATCGCTTAACCGGCTTGAAGCAGCTGTTCCGGTTATTAGTGACGTTTTCATGATAGTTGTGCTTGTTGCCTGTTTTCATCTACGTTATTGTGTTCATTATGTATTGGCTGTTCAATTCGTATATGTGTCTTCATCTCCTTGTTTTGGAAATGAGAACAATTAGACTTTTTCTCAGCTGTCTTGCTCCACTGTTTTTGAACAAACTGCCATCACGTGATACTCGCCAGTCAACCAGTTTATGCTATGATGGACCCTCATTAATTGCTTTAAATGATCACTCCTTGGCTCTCCACACTACATTGTACTCTAGACTAAACGAACAGGGACTACATTCATCATTACCTAAATGTAAACAGAAACGAAAAAGAAACGTTGTTTCAAAGCTGGCTGGCGTAGAACAGGAAGAAGAATTCCAGTTATCTCCCTTATTTCGGTTCAACAATTTAAAAAAATTCGACCGTTAATTTAGATAACCTAATTCAAATCCCTATTAATTCTTCAACCTTTCTGTCAACTATCCAAGAGATACCTCTGCGAATTGAACTATTCAATGCCCAGTCAGTAGGACCACACATCGTTTCAACTAGTCCAAACCACACTCACACTGGAGCAAAGGTCAGTCCATCTTTTCTGCCTATACCGCCCTCCTTCTAATAGAAAAACACAAGCTGGCTGACTCTCTCTTTTTGGAGCAGTTTCCGAATCTCCTGGACTATGGAAATTCGATAGGTGGCAACCTGATTATTCTTGGAGATTTCAACTTTCACTTTGACTGTCCCGGAAACACAAATACATCAAAACTCACAGATTCCATTTATGTTTTCAACATCAAAAAGTCAGTTAACCAATCCACCCATAAACATGGTCACATTTTAGACTGGATTCTTCATAGACCTAATGATAAAATTCTACGGTCCTCCCTAGCATCCTATGACCTTCCATCAGATCACCTCTGCATTATATACCATCTTGACGTATCAGTCCCTAAACCTCCACCTTTATCTGCTACTAAGAGAAACCTTTGTATGATAAATAGAACCAAACTAATGTACGACATCCAAGCTAACCTAAAAACTTGCTTACCTCCTACAGCAGAACAACTCGATAAGTGCCTGCGTTCACTGCTTGATAAATACGCCCCAGCTACCAAGTGCAGAGTATCAATTCAAACGTGTTATCCATGGTATAGCAGTGTTATGGACCAGCTGCGCACTGCTAAAAGAGACCGTCGTAAAGCTGAGAGGCTTTGGCTTTCCACCAGACTCACTATTTATAAGCAAATCTATGAAGCCGCTAAGAAGAATATCACAAATATAGTCCATGAAGCGAAATCAGCCCACTACACTACTAAGATCTTGGCAAGTTCTAGCTGCAAAGAGCTCTTTGAGATTACTAACAAGCTAATGTCAAGGAACAAATCCACACCACTTCCAACTGCCTTCTCTCCAGTCAACCTTCTGGACATATTTGCAAATTTCCTCGGTGACAAAGTACAAACCATAAGAGATAAGCTTGACACCACAATTTCAATTGAATCGTCGTCACCATACAGTTGGGAGACAGAATTTGAGCGGCAACCATTAGCAGCATTTGAACCGGTCTCTATGGGTTACGTACGCACAATCCTGATGAAGAGTGCACCAAAGTCATGTGAACTTGATCCAATTCCATCATCACTGCTGCTTGAGTGCTTAGATCCAGTACTGCCTTCACTAACTGATGTTATTAATACCTCTCTCTCATCCGGGGAATTCCCGTCATTTTTCAGACCTGTCATTGTCAAGCCTCTGCTGAAGAAACCAACACTAGACCATGACGATTTAAAGATCTACCGCCCAGTTTCTAATCTCCCATTCATATCAAAATTCTTAGAAAAGGTTGTTCTATCCCAGCTTGTATCATATCTGAATTCAAACAGTCTTTTTAGCAATGTACAATCTGCATATCGCCCTTGCCACAGTACTGAAACTACTCTTCTAAAAGTAGTTAATGACATTCTCTCTGCGTTGGATAGCGGAAAGATTACAGTCTTCACCCTCCTTGATTTGTCTGCAGCATTTGACACAATAGACCATGATATATTACTTCACCGTCTCAAGCATGTATTTGGCATTCATGATGCAGCCTTACTGTGGTTCAATTCCTACTTGGTCAACTGGTTCAATTCCTACTTGGTCAACAGGACACAAATTGTATCTGCAAATGGAATACACTCCAGCCCATTTGATCTATGTTGTGGTGTTCCACAGGGGTCTGTTCTTGGACTTGTTCTCTTCATTTCGTACACTCAGTCGCTCTCAAGCGTCATAGATCGTCATCCAGTGTCTTACCAATTGTACGCTGATGACACCCAATTATACAAATCTAACCACCCAACTGAAGTTGATGCTACCATCCAAGGTGTAGAGAGGTGCATTTCTGATGTGAAATCATGGATGACATGTAACAAGTTGCAGATGAATAATGATAAACTGAGACCATTCTGATCACAACACAAAGACTTTCTCATTCACATCCTTTACCTCAAATAATAAATATGAGCAACACCAACATTAAATTCACACAATCAGTACGAATCCTAGGTGTTACTCTGGACAGTACTCTCACATTGCACCAACATGTCATGAACATATGCAAGGCTGTATATCTTGAGTTGAGACGTATCAGCTCAGTTCGCAAATATCTTTCAGTTGATGCCACTAAAACTCTTGAGTGTTCATTAGCACTTTCAAGACTGGACTATTGTAACTCAGTTATGTCTGGTTCATCTCAATATCTGCTTCAGAAACTTCAAAAAGTTCAAAACACAGCTGCTCGGATCATACTTAGAGTACTACGATCAGAGCACACCTTCCCGCTGCTCTGTACCCTAAGCTGGCTATCCATTCGATCCAGAATCAAACACAAAATTTGTTTTCTGTGCTACATTTCACTGTCGGACTCTAGTCCAACATACCTATCCGACCTCACTCATAAGTACACACCAGCAATATACTTACGCTCCTCTTCTGACAATCGTATACTCATTATTCTCACTATGAAAACAAAGTCATATGGACAGCGTTCTTTTGCATACCAGGGGCCAGCAACGTGGAATGAATTGCCCACTGAACTTAGACACAGAGACACAATGATCACATTCAAGAGGGCTCTCAAAACTCACTTAGTTCGACTGCAAGAACAAACTTAAAGACCTAATAATGTTTCCTACCTTAAATATTCTCAGCATGATGTTTTAATGTTTTCTAATTTCACGGTGTTTGTTTTTGTAATCATATCATTATATATTTTTTTATCTTATAGGTGTTGTCTAATGTTGTAAAGCGCTTGGAGCTTCTAAAGATTAGGCGCTACAGATAGTCCTCATTATTATTATTATTATTATTATTATTAGAATCTGTATTTTGTACTTGACTTTGTCCAAAATCAAGTAATGTTGTAGCTGAACAGTTACATTTATTTTTGAAGCACCATTAATACATAGTTAATATTTCTCATGTAAACATGTTTGCTTCTGTTTGAGTTAAAGACACATTCTTGATTCTGACTTTAGAAAGTTCCTGAAAGAAAATGTCCCATTAAGTTTACAGAATATTAACAGAAAATGGTAAATGCGACCTAGGTCAAGTGGATGGGTTATTAAAAATAATTAACATTAAAATTATTCATTCTGACTTAACATCAGCGGGATCAGTCTTAGTTATGTGGTCAGTATTATTTATTTTTATTTGGGTGGATTTATTCATTCAAAATATTATTCACTAGAATTATAACATCTTCAATAATATTCTTGGCCTTAAACATTAATTTGGAATTACAGTAAAATCGGACAATGACATTTTGGGTTATAGTATTGCTCTACATCACTTCGCCACATTTCAGAACATTGACACATTAGGACATTCGAGACTACAGGCACGTCAGAAAGTTCAATATTGGAAATTATTTGTAATACCTCTGGAATTCAATTGGAACTTCGTGCATTTTGGACTTGTGCTATAACTTTTAAGACTATTTTGGATTTAATTCACAAAACTTTAAGTTCCTTTTAAATTTTCAATTTGTATTCAGGAGAAATAAACTATTTGTTGAATTGTACAAAAACATTTTTGGTTTTTGCTCTTTTCTGTTACTTCGTTTTAGAAAATAGAGTTGTAAGAATGCGTTAATGGAAAATGTCACTTCGGGATGCATAAAATACACAAGTGGAAAATGTCACTTCAGGCTATATGAAATGCATTAGTGGAAAATGTCATTTGGGACTGTATGAAATGTATTATTGGAACAATGTCACTATTGAAAAATGACACTTCATGCTGCACGAAATGCATTAGCATTATAATGTCACTTCAGCCTGCAAGAAATACGTTGTGTGCCACCTATGCACAAAAAAATGCCGTGGTCTGTTAATAAACATTAATGGAACTATGATCTGAAGTGTGTGTGTGTGTGTGTGTGTGTGTGTGAGAGAGAGAGAGAGAGAGAGAGAGAGAGAGATTTGTATTTTTAACGTAGCTTTACAAACATATAAGTCATATCGCCACGATATCTGCAGTGTGGCAGTTTATAGTGATGTTTAGCACTGGGGCATCATGCCGCAGACATGTAGCATGATGTCCCACCCAGTCACATTATCCTGACACCAGGCCAACCAGTCCCAATACTAACCTCTTAATGCTGAGCGCAAAGCTAGGCAGCTGTTAGTACCATTTTTATAAGTCTTTGGTATGACTCAGCTGGGGATCGAACCCACGACCTCCCGCATCCGAGGCGGACGCTCTAACCACTAGGTCGAACCAGGACCCGGAGCAACCGATTGACACAATCGTTACTATCGAGTCATTCCATCGTATAACCCTCCATTCTCATGCAAAAAGCAGTATTCTGCACACGTGCCCATCCTAATGTAATTGTTTGCATTAATTGTTAGATATTTTTAATTATTTTTTAATCTGTCCGGATGAGTAAGTAATGTAACATACTTCAAAACTAAATTATAAAATATTGAACAAGAAATCTTTTTTGTATGGCTTTTAAAATTTAATGGCTCCGTTAAATTAAGGAGAACCGTAATGCGCAATGACAAATGTGCATCGTCCCCTGATTAAATTTGTTTCTTCCAGTTTTCATATCGCCTCAATAACTTTTTTGTCAACTTCTATTGTTCGAAAATAATTCCAAAGAAATTAGAGGATTATATACAAAATTAATACCAGAAATTCGCTGACTTTTGGGGGTATGGTTGGGGGAGTAGTTTCTTATACCACAAGTTTGTTTCCCAAGATTACGAACTTGATGCTTTAAGTGCGTGTATTACGATTTATTATCAGCTCCTAAGAAACGACTGTAATTCATCCTAAAACAGCTCGCTTTGTTGGAAGACTGTCATCGTACAGACAAGTACAATATATTTCAATACCAAAGCCACCCTTCTTTTTAAATATCGCCGGATTAACTGGAAAAATTAAATCTATTGACAGTGATCTTATTTTCACCCGGAATAAGATGCGTTTCAAAGCGTGACCAGAGCGTATATAGTAAGAAAAAATTTAAAACTAATCACGAAAAGGCCAAGACTATAGAATGACTGATTAAAATGTTTTTAAATATAGTATAGAACAAGGTCCCTTTCGTTCATCATTTAATCAGATCGTCATTGCCGAATTTAATCTTTTCCACATTCGATATTTAAAGAATAACATATTGTTTTAAAAATGATTTAAGTTATTTTCTTTTGTGCAAGCCCTCTATCCCACAACCAGTACATCATAAAGCGTAATATATTATCACGTTTTAACAGAAAACAATATACCCAGTGTTAATTCTAAAAGCCTTTCGATGACGATGTCAAGGTCGTAATCAATGGCAGTTTGCCGCGTGTCGTGTGGGAGTAAATATTTTGAACTGTAAATTCTATCTTCTACTAGTTTTGTCTAATAACCGCACGTTAGTTGTTGACATAGCACTTATCTTGTATTCCTGAACAAAATTTTTAAATTGCAAATTTGTCGTGGAAAACGTACATTCATATAGGTTAAACAATACATTCGAACTTTTTTCATTTCCGTCGCCCCACCTCCAACCTTATTCATTCGTATCACCTTACCTCCCAAAGGCCCATCTATGATCAGAGCAATATGTTGCCATCTTCTCGACCTTGTCAAATGTATAAAATACTCTAATCTCCTTTTAATACGTGTATAATGAGTCCCTATTATATATGAAAATATGACTGTTGTCCCCCACCCACTCCTCCTCTTGAACCGCACTCGGGAACTGAAAAACTTTACCTAGTATCTACCCATTCTCGTGAAGTGTCATACCAAATACGATCACCCTCCCTCAACTGATACAGCTTGGGATCATGTACCGAGGAAAACTGAGCTACAGACAGACGTACGTATGCACGGGCTGTCGGATGCATATGACCAATCACAATTATATGTGAGCAAAAGTGTGAATATAAGCATCTAAGGCCTTCTATTCGTTTTTCTTTCATACTCCCAATGCGTATCTGTCTTGTGGTCAGACTACTTTGAACTTAGTGACGAATAATGCATTTTAGCACAAGTTTCACGTAATGACTGGTATAACTTATAGCAAATACTCTGACCTGAAAAACATCCTTCAGTGTTTATATAAGTGGTATTATTCTATCTCTGGTAATACGCAAACTGTTTCAAAGGGGATACCTAATAGGCAGCTACGGGATCCAGTCCAGTGAGTAGTCTGAGTCCTTATGCACCGGATTCTTTTAAATATATTTACTAGCTAAAGAAAGGGATCAATGTATGATTTACGTCGATCATGCAACCAATGGATCAAGTATGTCGAGACTAGTGCCACCAAAACAGCCTGAGATATTTATTCCATTTGTACAAATCAAATATAATTGGTACGCATTGTGTCAGAAACAATGAATGCGTGTCAACTTGATAAATTCCTCCTTTGCACACCATGCATGTAATTTCCCGCAGGTGTGAAGTTATTTATTTTTTTTTGGAAATTATGTCTTTTTTATTTTATTTTTTTTATTGTTAGGAGGATTGTTGTTTTTTCTCCAAAACATTTTCAGTGGCAATGAATGGCGTTATACGCCATTTTTGTAAAAGCAAATAGCCGTATTCGAAGGTATGCGAAAACTTGTACATCTGGCACGTGTTACAGATAACTGTTGGCAACCATGTACTACTAAAAAAAAACACCATGCCTGCACATAAGTTAGAAACCACAAAGTGTTGAAGCTCAAAGTTATACTTAAGGTACAGAAGGTCACTAGGACATGAATACGTCGCATGTTGGGATTTAATGTGTGTGTGAGTGGGTGTGGGTGGGTGTCTTAAATGGAAAAGTTTGATTTGTACTTGGAATATCCCTATGATTGGCATCTACGATTGCAGAGTGGCCTTTTTCCCCATGTTCATAATTGTGTTGAAAGTACACCAAATGTCTTTATTTAAATTTCAGACACTTACATTTTTATTCGGATATTGTCTGCCATCAGTATAATTACTTTATTACGAGAGCATACGTTCTCGACAATATATTATTTTCTCAATGGAAAGACACGCGTCTTAACTGCTTTATGCTTTAACCTCTTAAACTGCTTTATTTAAATCATAGTTAAATCTAAATTATATTTTGCAATCATGCAAGAAATATCCCTTAAAATGATAGCAGAATGTGTTTTAATTAATGATATAGCTGTTATTCACAAATTTGTATTTAAAAAAAAAAACTCATCAGACTAAAACAGATAGAATAAATAACAAACACTATACGTTTTCTTTTTGCGTAATAATTTTTAAACCACCATTGATTTATGGTGGAAAAATAATCAATTACACCAGGGAACAATTTTGCAAATAATCCGTTAGCAAAGTGTGAAATCAAATTTTGGCAAAATCATTTGAAGATATAATTATACTCATCTAATATAAATATTTAAAATAACTTATCATTTTATTGAGTGTGAAATGTGGTAAATTAGGGACAGATCACAATTTTAACAACTCGGACAAATAGACATCTTCTTGTGTCATTAAAATAAAATAAATAAAAAGATGAGACCGACAGGACGAAATTTGATTACCCTCGCCAGTTTAAAAAAGTGTTTCACCAGTTTAGTCATTTCATGTGCGTTCGGTGTGAGTCTAATTTCAGGTTTGTCTGCATCGGAAACATAGACGATGAGTTTGCTTGCAACACAAACAAGTACGATGAGAGGACTTTGAAATGATTTCAAGGTTTATATTCAATGTGTTATTAACGGAAAGGGAGCACGATCCAAGGAGAAGATATATTAAAGATGCAATACTTAATGTTTTTGCAGTAAGCGCTGTATTAAAATTCTGTCATACTACAACATACAAATTGAACGCGATGCTCTAATACGTATACAAAGTTATGAAATTGGCTGCTAGCTCAGAAACGGAGGCGCTTTGAATATAAAAGCCAGCTAAGGATTACTTACTGGAGTCAGACAGCAGACACGATGTATTTTGTTTATTTATATTTATAATTTTATATGAAGCGAGGGTTGGGGGTAATTCATGATGACACACATGATGGCGTTGGTAATAAAATGTGCCTTAGAGGGATAAGTTTGATAAAATGAAGACATATGAGCTAAGTGTGCTGTAATGCAGGCAGACATATTGAAAATATTTTTAAAAATTGTGTAATGATGCCATTCTTATAATTATTACGATGCATTATAATGCAGTCTCACTATAAGGTTGTATACTCCGTTATGCAAAACAAAAACATTGCCAAACTTGAAAGATATACACATAATTCATCTAATAAAAGGACAGTCAAATTATCTGCAATATAATTAACGAAGATGTTAAATAGATAATAATTCCTAATTAAAAAATTAACCACTATCTCGTATTTAGTCTACCACCAAACCTAATTAGTGCTGTAATCTGATAATGGTAAGTTTTAGTTTTAAAGATGTGTCAACTCTACTGGCACTAGATGTTGACAATGAAATACCTGCTGTTTCAGTCAGTAGGGTGCGTGTCGTTTTCTATTCCAGTCTTGCGTGCAGCAAAGTTTAGAATGAGTCGCTGAAAAACATAACGTGTAATTTAATTAATAGGTTGATGTGAACAAGAAACTTCCATTGGAGTCCATATTAAAAGTAGTCATATTTATGTTTGCACCAGCAATATTAAATTAATTAAAAGCTGGCTGTTTTCATATGAAAGCAAATTATACAATATATAAATTCGTCGGTACTTGAAGAATCATTCAAACGTCTATAAGAATTCCAATCAGAGAAATTGAGTATAAAAGGAATTTTTATGCCAGTTGAAATCTATGTAGCTATTTCCGAGATTTTCAAATTAAAATAAAAAGTACAAAATAAGTTCACGTCAAGACAATTTTCGATAGAATATGATATATGATCACATATTATTTTGACTACTCAACAAAGTTTCATTTTTTCCTTCCTACGGTCTATTAAAATTCCTAGAAACAGCTTAAAGCACAAACGCAAACACGCTTGCAGAAATCCAACGAACCCTAGAAGACATAGATATATATATGTGTGTGTGTGTGTGTATATAATATATATATATATATATATATATATATATATATATATATATATATATATATGTATATATGTATATGTATATGCATATATATATATATATATATATATATATATATATATATATATATATATATATATATATATATATATATATATATATATATATATATATATATATATATATGTATGTATGTATGCATGTATCTATATATGTATTCAACACCTGACCCTGTGTTTCCACTTGTGGGCAAATTCTCAGGGGTAGGTGATTTTCTAGTCAGACTATGGCGTGACTGGAATGTATAATGTGTATTCATTAGAGGAAGAATATTAACTAAATGGTGTTTTATATTGTTGGCCCATTGCCTCACCAACGAACATGACACATTAGGAGGAGTAGAACAGATGGTCTGGGAAATATGGGTGATGGTATATTTTTGAATAGAGCCTGACTAGATCCAGGAGGTATTAAATGAATATTGAATTATAAATTAAAGATGGTAAAAATATAAAATAAAACGTTAAAACAAAATCTTTCCAGCTCTTTTCCTGCAGAGGAAAGAGCAGGTATGAAGTTTTGTTTCCTTCAGAATATTAAATCGGTTTTTATAAGGTGTTCCTAAAAAAAGAATAACAGTTCCAAAACAATAAGTTTAGCCAAATGGTATCTTTCTTCTCGGCCCAATGATCCCACCAAAGGACGTACCATAGGGTACAGAGAGAGGCAAATGAGTAATGATGATATCGTATAAACATCAATTGGATAGTCACAAGTTATCAGAATATTAGTGATGGGGTAAAAAGCACTTGACAAAAACACAAGCTAACAAACGTAGTGGAAACAGAACATAGCACACCCTCTTGACATATTTTCCCTGCCATAATTAGACCTTTGAACTAGGCACCGGACAGTTGCGTACATGACACAGTGTCAAATTGTAAGGCATGTCTCTGTAATGTTTCATCTTAACATTTTCTGCATTTTAAAAGTTACATGACAGACGCAGAAAGAAAAGGTCAAGATGACATTGGTCAGTGTTAATGGATAGAATGACCACTAAAGACTGGATCTGACGTCGTGATTCCGTATGAGACAAACATTTTATCAAATTATTATATGTAGTAACTACGTTTCAGCGAAGACGAGCAAACGGAGCGTTTATTTATCTTGTCCGTTAATGTGACCTAGACATTTGAGGTAGGGAACGTGATTACCTATGAAACACATTGAATAATGACAATATATTTGTCACATCCCCCCCCCCCCCCGCTTTGTTCTTGCTTTCGATTTAGGATGTATGACTGTGGAATTCAACACGCCTTTTAGACATGGTACAAATTAGTAAATGTTTCATGGAAATACATTTTGTTCGTGTGAAAAGTTATAACAAACACATGGAAACAGGTTACAAAGTTACTCTATTCCCGCGACTTCTTCATCCAAGGCAGACGCTTTAATCCACTTAAGCCACATGAGCGGTGTGTTTGATGTCTGTCTCGGGAGCATCACAATCGGATAATAATATTTGTACAAATAACATTTTTAGTGGTGAATGCTTTATGAAAAAATATATAAAACGGACTAAGTTTATTACCTGGTTATCTTTAGCAAAAATAAGACTAGACGCCAAGGCAGTTTTCTATGGGGAAATCATCTTAGGAGCTCTCCGACTTTAAAAACATGCAATCAAATACTTTATACAGAATCCACCATCTAATAAATACTTCAAAATCAAACTGTACTAGTGAAGAGTCGATATTACGGATTTTTGTAACAATTCATGAATATACTAAATCTAGCGTCTTCCTGGAAATTGTTTTATTATTTGGCTCTTGTGGTCCATTTGCAAGGCAGGAATCATTTGCGAAAAACGCCAAAATTTGCCGACGATTTTTGTTCTTATTTCAGACGTCTTCAAGGGCTAGGAAACAAAATATTAAAAACGTTGTGAGCATGAAAATTCAATTTCGCTTCAGACACATTCCATTACAGCATAAAGTGTTTGCCAAATAGCCTATTCGAGTCAGCTACGTGAGAAGTCTTGTGAGCTTTCAGAGTAAGGTTGTCGAGCCCTCCAAAGAGATCTTATGCCAAATTTGGCAGCTTATAACACGGTCTATCAGTCCACAAATGACATTTCTGATAAGTATAACTTATCAGAAAGATAGTGAATTCATTTTGTCTGAGTTCTCAAACTCTGATACCGTGTAAAACTACTGAGTTCAGAGTTTTCATTCCAAAAGACGAATAAGAAAGTCATTCATCAGAACGATAAATTGCTTAACTTTTCACATACAGGTTGTGCCAGCTTTAACATGTCTCACATATAGAGATTATTACGTGGCAATATTGGACAGCACAGCTACTTTGTTATATATCATATTGTCACGCATAGGAAATGAAAACAAAAGATTATTACGTGGTACTTTGGCAATGTTGACAGCACAACTAATTGTGTCGTATATCATGTTGACACCCATAGGAAATGAAAAGACAATGTTGTTGCGTGGTACTTTGGCACTACTGACAGCACAACCAATTGTGTCGTATATCATGTTGACACCCATAGGAAATGAAAAGACAGTATTATTACGTGGTACTTTGGCACTACTGACAGCACAACCAGTTTTGTCGTATATCATGTTGACACGCATAGGAAATGAAAACATAAATAGGTAAATGAAGTAATGAAAAGAGAAGTAATAAGAAGCACCATAAATGAAAACTAAAATGTATTACTGAAAATAACACATTTGATATATGTGGACGTCTGTAATTTTTGTAATGGCGTATGTATCCCTTTGCTTTCCCTTCATGAATGTTTAGAGCTATTTATTTTATCTTCGTACATTCATGAAATAGTACATGTAACTTCTCTGTCGTATGCCCAACCCCCCCCCCCCCAAGAGCACTGTACCAAAATATTATCATGCAACACTAAGAAAGTGAAAATATTACGTCTTAAATCGTTGCATTGTATGAACTTGCTTATAAGTCAAGTCCAATCGCTCTCGCATAATGCACTGTTCTTAGTTGGACTCAACTTATAAACGAGTGAAGACTCTGCTTTTGAGCAACCAGAAGCAGAATGTTCAGAGCTACTGATATGCCCGCATTCGCAAAAGATGCATTGATACTTTGCACTTTATAAAATTACGGACGTAAACTGCTATCTCTCGGAGTCTAGACCGCTCCGGTGGTCTAGTGGTTCACACAACCACACACACACTCTCGAAGTCTAGACCGCTTCGGTGGCCTGGTGGTTCAAACAGTCACACACACAGACACCTGGAGTCTAGACGGCACCGGTGGTTTAGTGGTTCACACAATCACACACACACACACACACACACACACACACACACACACACATATACACACACACACTCGGAGTCTAGTCCGCTCCGGTGGCCTAGTGGTTCACAAAATCACACACACACCTGAAGTCTAGACGGCACTGGTGGTTTAGTGGTTCACACACACACACACACACACTCGGAGTATAGACTGCTCCGGTGGCCTAATGGTTCACACAATCACACACACACTCGGAGTCTAGACCGCTCCAGTGGCCTAGTGGTTCACACAATCACACACACACAAACACTCTCTAAGTCTAGACCGCTCCGGTGGTCTAGTGGTTCACACAATCACACACGCACACTCTCGGAGTCTAGACCGCTGCGGTGACCTAGTGGTTCACACATTGACACACACACACATGTCCGGAGTCTAGACCGCTCCGGTGGCCTGGTGGTTCAAACAGTCACACACACACACACACCTGGAGTCTAGACGGCACCGGTGGTTTAGTGGTTCACACAATCACACACACACACACACACACTCGGAGTCTAGTCCGCTCCGGTGGCCTAGTGGTTCACAAAATCACACACACACCTGAAGTCTAGACGGCACTGGTGGTTTAGTGGTTCACACACACACACACACACACACACACACACACACACTCGGAGTATAGACTGCTCCGGTGGCCTAATGGTTCACACAATCACACACACACTCGGAGTCTAGACCGCTCCAGTGGCCTAGTGGTTCACACAATCACACACACACAAACACTCTCTAAGTCTAGACCGCTCCGGTGGTCTAGTGGTTCACACAATCACACACGCACACTCTCGGAGTCTAGACCGCTGCGGTGACCTAGTGGTTCACACATTGACACACACACACCTGGAGTCTAGACGAAACCGGTGGTTTAGTGGTTCAAGTAATCACACACACACACACACACACTCGGAGTCTAGACCGTTCCGGTGGCCTAGTGGTTGACACAATCACACACACACACACACACACACACACAAAAACACAAACACACACACACACTCGGAGTAGAGACTGCTCCGGTGGCCTAATTGTTCACACAATCACACACACAAACACTCTCGGAGTCTAAAACGCTCCGGTGGCCTAGTGCTTCACGCAATCACATGCATACACATACACACACACACTCTCGGAGTCTAGACCGCTCCGGTGGCCTAGTGGTTCACACAATCACACACACACTCTCGGAGTCTAGACCGCTCCGGCGGCCTAATGGTTCACACAATCACACAAACACACACACACACACACACACACACACACACACACACTTGGAGTCTAGACCGAATTATTCAAAGGGCATTATGGGAAAATGCATTTTGATACATCAGGACTGTTGGCAGACCAGCGCATTCGGTGATCTGAAATTCATTTGGAATATTCGATTCTTTTGGACTTGAGTAGAAATTTTTTTAGGATTATTTTGGATTCAATTCAAAATACTCTAAAGTTCCTCTTACATTTCCATTTGATAACTTTGATAATTAAATCGTTTGTTACGTTTTATCAAACTTGTTGGCTTTGCTTCTTTATGCCTTAGGTAGACTTCGCTTTCAGCGACAATGTGTTCCGATCGGTCTCCGATAGATTTCGCTTTCAGCGACAAAGTGTTCCAAAATAGCGTCTAATTACTGAGTTCATGTTCATTTCTGTGGCATTATGATACTTTCAAAAAGGACAATATATAACATGTGAAGATTTTAGTTGATGCTTTTGGGGGAAATCGTTTATTAACTGTACAACTAAACCTTTCTCAAGTACTATATATAATGAGTTATCTACATTGTAACAGACTTATGTATATAATTATTTATTATTGGTGTACTAAAAGTATCATATCTCATGACACCAATTTTGAAATATAATTTTTTATTAACGTAAAGGTATGGTCCAGCTGTTTACTAGTAAGGTGAACCTTACTGAAATATAACTGATCTATCAATATGTTCCATTCGCTCCCTGCTTCAGTTATTTTAGCAGGTTTAACTTAATTTCTCCCATTGGTGCTTCAGATGTTTCCGCCTTCGAATATTTCAATCACATTTACTGATATATCAATATTCTTATACAAAAGCTGTCAAACTAATGACTGCATTTATCCAAACTGTAACTTGATCGTCTGTGAAGATTATTTATGGAAATTATTCAAAAATATTTAATATCATATAAAATGTATCATCTTTAGGTTTTACACAAATACAAGCTATTTTGTTCTCAAGACATTCAGGCAACTCTATGTATAAGCTAAATTTGAACGGCTGATACCTATCTATGTGCTATAGTAAATATTTGTTTCGTCTCTTTTCAATATACGTATATACAGTCTTAACAGAAGATATACTTGACCCTTATTCATCATTAAATTTCTCTCTCTCTCTCTCTCTCTCTCTCTCTCTCTCTCTCTCTCTCTCTCATTTGTCTTGGATATTTCAGAAATGTCCCTTTTGATAAAATATCTTTCTCATATTTTCAGCAATGTTTACAGAGACTAGTGGTGAACTATAACTCAAAATATTGTTGTGAACTGCACTAGTGATCATTGGAAAACATAGCTTAGACCCTGATATTCTGGTGCATTGTCCGATAATAGATCCTGGTCTATGTTGTTTGCTGTTGGACTCGATTTATTGGTGGCTTGACTTCGCTTGCGAAGATTAGGAAGGGGGATGTCCATATATATTGCACGCGCGCTGGTGGCTGACGAGCCCAATACGTGACAGGCACGTCCGTCCACAGAGGCTGCATGGGAATGTCTGGGTTGTGGTGTGTACTGCCGAAGATTCCCGGCTTATTCTTCTCTATCGTTTTTCCTCCAAGATGGCCCGTCTGTTTTGTTCAAAAGTATCAGCGGCCTGGTGAACTGTACGTCGCCAATTTTCACGGTCAGCAGCTTGTGATGCCCATTGGGGGTGATCATTTTTGCAGATGGTGAGGGTCCTATTCAATGAGTCTTTATATCTTTTTGAGATGCCCCTCCATCACGGTGGCCAGTTGATAGCTCACCATACAGTGCGATCTTTGGCAGGCGATGATCCTCCATCCTGGACACATGCCCTGCCCAGCGAAGCTGTATCTTCATCAGCGTGGACACAACGCTGATGATTCCTGCTTGTTTGAGGACTTTAGTATTGGTGACGAAGTCACTCCAGTGGATGTAAAGGATGGTGAGGAGGCAGTGCTGATGGAAGCGTCCAAGGAGACGGAGGTGGCGGCTGTAGGTGACCCATGATTCTGAGCCATATAGGAGGGTGGTCAGTACGACAGCTCTGTAGACGCTGCTCTTTGTATCTCTCTTGAAACTTGTGTTGTGCCAGACTCGTTTATAGAGTCTGCCGAAGGCGCTGTTTACCTTGGTCAGTCGGTTATCTATTTCTTTGTCGATCTTAGCATCAGAGGATATCACACAGCCCAGGTAGATGAACTGGTGGACTACGTTCAGCTCTGTCTGGTCAGTGAAGATGCTTGGTGGTCGGTACTCTTCCTTGGGAGCAGGCTGGTGAAGTACCTCAGTTTTCTTTAGGCTGACCTCAAGACCAAAGACCTGACAAGCTTCTGCAAAGAATGATGTTATGCGCTGTAAGGCAGCTTCCGTGTGGGCAAAAAGGGAGGTGGCATCTGCAAAGAGAAGTTCTCTAATACATTTTTCCAACGTCATGGTGTGGGCATGAATTCGCCTGAAGTTGAAGAGGTTGGCATTAGGACGAAATCGGATATATATATGCCATCTTCGTCATCAAGGTCTTTTGTTGCTTTTTGGAGCATCATGCTGATAAAGACTGAGAACAGTGTGGGGTCCAAAACGCAGCCCTGTTTCACGCCCTTTGCAATGGGGAAGGTCTGTGACAGGTCGTCATTGTTTCTGAACTGACCAAGCTGGTCCTCATGTAGTTGGATGACCATGGTAAGAAATTTAGGAGGACAGCTGAGCTTTTCAATGATTTTCCACAGCCCAGTTCTACTCATTTCGTCAGGTCCACAAATATGATGTACAGTCATTTCTTTTGTTCTCGGCATTTTTCCTGGATCTGTCTCAGGATGAACACCATGTCACTTGTGCCCCTATTGGCTCTGAAGCTACACTGACTCGATGGATTATGTTCTTCTGCAATGGTGGGCACAAGTCTGTTTAGCAATACTCTAGCAATTATTTTGCCTGCAATGGAGAGCAGATTTATCCCACGGTAGTTTGAGCAGTCAGACTTTTCCCCCTTGTTTTTGTACAAGGTGGTGATGGCTGCATCTCGGAAATCTTGTGGAGTTTTCCCTCACTGCCAGCAGCAAACAAAAAACCTCGTGGAGCTTGGTGTACGATGCTAGGACTTCTCTCTTCCATATCTTTGGTAGGATAACATCTTTTCTTGGAGCCGTTCCTGTCATCAGCTGTTCTATGGCTTTTACAATCTCTTGCAGTGTGGGTGCCTCATCAAGTTCCATCTTTGGTGGCTGTTGTAAGATGTGATCAATAGCATCCTTCTGAACTGTACGGCTAGTGCTGAAGATGGTGCGTAAGTGCTCTGACCAGCTGTTCAGGATAGATTCCCTGTCAGTGAGTAGCTCTTGGTCATCTGCACTCCATAGGGGGCTCTGTATTTGGAAGGAAGGACCATACACTGCTATCAGCGCTTCATAGAATCCCTTGCGTACAGCTGGGTTCTTTCTGCAAGCTTTGCCCACCATTCATGTTCTATGTCTCTGAGACTGCACTGGAGGGAGCTGCCGATAAGGTGGAAGGCTACTGTGGACAGGATGGCTGTGCGATATGGGCTTGGTTCGCTGATATTTTTTATTTTTTTGCAAGTAGTTCTTGGATTTCTTGGTTGTTTTCATCAAACCAGTCTTTGGTTTTCTTAGTGGAGAGCCCAATGATTTCTTCTGAGGTTTGCAGTATGGCAGCCTTGATGTGATTCCACATCTCTTCCTGAGGTAGATCTGGCGGAAATTTAAGTTCTTCAAGTCTAAACTGTGGCATCTCTTGAAAATCTGCCTTGACGTCTTCAAAGAACAGGTTTTTGATCTAGAGCTTCCTTTTCGGGGTACCTCCTTGTTGTCTGGCCCTGTGCTTAAAATGGAAGGCCTGTGTGACACTCTGCTCTGGACATCACTCTGGCATGAAGGACATCTTTTAAGTCCCTCTGATATATTATGATGTAATCGATTAGGTGCGAGTGTTTTGATCTAGGATGCAACCAGGTAGTTTTCAGGTTGTCTTTCTGCTGCAATACGGTGTATGTGATGGTGCGAGCTGTAATTCTGCGGAACATGCAAGAAGCAGGCACCCATTGTAATAGCAGTCTCCCACGCCATTGTTACCCAAGGACGGCTTTCCATGCTTCTGAGTCTCGGTCCACTCTGGCATTGAAATCTCCCAGGATGATTATTTTGTCGCTCTCTGGGACGCTCTTGAGAAGTCTGCGCAGGTCAGAGTAGAATTTATCCTTTTCAGAAGGATTTGCCTGGAGTATTGACGCATAAGCACTATATAGTGTGTCGTGTTGTTGATTCCCTAACGAGAGTCCTTAACCATGAAACCAACTCCTGAAATTCGATTTTCAGTCTTTGGTTTTCATGACCAGAACAAGGCGTATCCAGTGCCGAGTTCTCTCAGACTTCCCTCTTCTGAAAGGCGGACTTCGCAAAGTGCAGCAATGTCAACAGCAAGGCGAGAGAGTTTGTGAGCGATTAAGGCAGAGCGTTGTTCTAGCCTGTTGCTGTCGGTTGAGGCTAGCATTGTTCTGATGTTCTAACAAGCCAGTTTTAGTCTTTCGCCACGATGTGAGGCAGGTGGGGCACGCCTTGTTTTTTCTGTTAACCGAGTTGGAAGATTTCCGTTGGCTGCGGCAAATCCGGGTGGGGGGGGGTAAGGAGACTTGCTTTGGTTAAGCAGCCTTTTCTAGGCCCCTCTTGATGCGAAGCTAGCAGTACTGTCCCTAGAAAAGGCTGCTTGGTCACTCAGGCTGCTGCCGGGTGATGGTGTCGTCTCCGGATCAACAACAGAAGGCCAAAGGCCTGAGTCGCATGCATGCAGGATTGGGTCTGCGGCTTCCAGTGACATCTTGCACCTGTCGTTTTCGCCCCTTTCCCATCGCTGCAGGGCTTGCTAGAGTCGATGTAAACAGTAGACAGTAGACAGGTCCTTCATGTCTGCGCAATGGAGCTTTTAGGTGGAGTGCAGTCTGCTCATAGAGCTTTGAGATGGAGTGCAGTCTGCGTAAACTGACCCCACCCTTTAAACCTGGGGTTCATCTGTCATGCCGCAGCAAGCCAGAACGATGACAGCGATGGCCGCAGGCCGTAGGTTTTATATCGGAGTATCAATCTCTTAGGCAGATGGCCAACCATGGCTAAAGAGATTTGCCTTCCTTGCTAATTCGAACCATAGCTGGTCGGCCACAGCCGCAATCCACTAATACATATGGTTCCGGTGTTTTTCAAAAACCGATCACTTTCATTTTTTTAAACTATGGAACTGAGGCCTACATGCTTGTTGTTGTTGTTGTTCTCGGGTTTAGCGCCATTTTTCAGCACAAGATAGGCTATACATGGCGACCAGTATAACTGGCGGAGGAAGAACCCTAAAAGCCCAGGGAAGAACCACCGACCCATGAGAAGCTACTGGTAGGCTTTCCCACCTACCCACGCTAGCCGAGCCTTGGACTCGAACCCACGCAGGCAGAGGTAAGATTGCAGTGATCCGGAACGGTGAGTGCTTTAGACCATTCGGCCACTCTGGGCCCCGAGAACTACAAGCAAGATTTACTTTGCTCTAAAACTGAGTAGCTTTACTATGCACCTCCAGACTGAAGATTTGACAACGGATGTCTCCAAAGAGCATGGGAAATTTTACGTTTGCAAAACGCATGTTAGCACGTTTTTACGGAGAATTCACTTAGTTCCAATTACAATCAAGATATATATTAGACTGACATTGGCAAGCCTTCACAACGAACAAAGTATCGAGACCAGGTATTCGGAACTTTCTGTCAGCCTTAAGACACATGTGTCCGCCAATCTGCTAGCGGTAGAGATAATATCTAAATTGTATTGTAAATCGTCGAATCGTAGCGGTGCTACTTAACGATGATGATGCCGAGTGGGAGTTGGGTTGGAGTCGAACCTCTAACTGATTGTTTAGGTATTTGAATATTTGCCATCACAGGCTAATGAAATAATGTTTAAGCCGCGGAATACTAGTGACCTAAATGGAGCATTTCTCGACCTTTATGGTATGAAAGATTTAATACTGAGAATTTAGAATTCCACAAACTTTGTAATCAGAGGCGCCTTTCTTGCAGATGTGCATTACTCTATCCATCTCATTTATTTGAGTTAAGGTGGAATTGAAACACACAAAGTGGCGATAATATAATAACATAACCATTGCAATTGCACTTTTTCTAGCCTTTTCTTGTAGAATGCATGAAGCCATCATTTATAATTGCTTTCCACTATTTTGTGTTTGACATAGCTATTGTGGTTATGCTTACACACAAACCACCCTTTGATTACGAATGCAACGCTTTACTAAGATACGTTATTGAACAATGCATGGCCCTGCAATAGGCAGAGAAAATCTCAACAACAACACACAAAAAAATGTAATTGGAATTACTCCTCGGCTTATTTGAAGAAGGAATTGTGTGATTAAACCTTCATCAATTTACTAACTAAACGCTTGAGAGCTTACACTTGTCTAAGCCTCCATACATATGTAATACCATGTCTGAAGAGACAAAATGTACTGATATTGTAGTTTACTGTGCCGGAGAAAAAATGTTTGCCAGTCACAAGTTTGGAAATATCCTTATTGTTTGAAATGAAAATAGTGTTTTCATTATTTCTTTCCCTATCTCCTGGCAATTAATTTTGTAATGCCATTATTGAGGGAATTAAGATTTTTTCCGTTTTACCCATTCGAGTAATTAGCGTTCGGTATGGAAGTTTATGATGGGTGGATAAATCGAAAATAAATAATGAATTTGCAAAGCCTCCATTAATAGCTTGGTACAAAGCATACTTAAAGTCACTGTATCCCAGTTAAGTCATGAACATACTAACGAATTTCTTATTTACAGTCTGTTTTGCCCGTTGTGCTACGTACTAATAAATTTGAGGCCAAATTATGGAGGAAATAAAGTTTCTAAATGGAATAGGAATTGATTTGATATTGTCATATGAATTAATAAAAGCTGTTGATCAATCTTTTTCTGTGATGTGTAAGACACACTGTGCTTCTAAGAAGTTCCGTTTGGCCTAAAAAATCAATCAATCCCTGACAGGCTTTCAGCAATTAATTTAATATTTCCGGACTGATTAGAGAAAGAATCACAAGAGATTGGCGCCATGATATGTGTGGAAATCACCCTCAAAATTTATCTTCCTGACTGTATACATGATATGACATATATGAATTGCCTACTAGCACCGAGCTACTAGCACCGAGTTAAGTAAGAAAAAGAATTAAACGATGCAATTCAGTAAAACAAATATCGATCCTCACAAGTCGGCATTATTGTATCTGCAAAGTTCATCTCCCCAAATATTTTATGGCATTTAAAATTAATGAATGCAAACATGTAAAAACAAAAACACAGAAAAAAACAAGGTAGCCTCATGACAAGATTTTTAAGACAGTCATCATGGCCGCCACATTTGATTCTCGACTGACACAATTTACATTTAGAAGACCGCTATGGTGGCTAAGTCGTTAGAGCGTCCGCCTCGGATGTGGCTGGTCCTGGGTTCGATCCCCGGCCGAGTCATACCAGAGAATTATAAAAATGTTAACAGCAGCTGCCTCGCTTGGCGCTCAGCATTAAAAGGTTAATGTAAGGATTAGCCAGCCTGGTGTCAGTATAATGTTACTGTATGGGACATGATGCTACATGTCTGCGGCATAATGTCTCAGTGCTAGACATAACTATAAACTGCCACACTGCAGACATCGTAGCCGTTAGACTGAAAAAGTGTTACAGCTATGGTAAAAATCCAAATTACACACACTAACATACATTTGGGACTTGTTGAAAACCCCATCATAGTTATCATCTATTCAGGGGAATAATTATAGGATTTTTAGACGGCCACCGTGGTAGCCATATTGGATTTATGACAGGAATTAACTCTGTAGCAAAATACGTCAATTGGTTATATATTTTTTTTAAAAAAACATGTTAGATATAGCTAACCATTTGGAGAGGAACAGAAGTAGCAATATTTTCAGGATACGACTCTTCATTTTGGAGTAGCAATAACATTGTCAAGATGGCTGCTGTGGTGACCATATTGAACGTCACATTGACACCATTATCATTTACGACTATTTGAACATCATAATCATTATGATTTTCTGGTCAAGCAGAGCTGTGGTAACATGTTTAAGATGTCTGGCATGGCGGCCATGTTGGATTCATATTTGCACCATTTTTATTTAGGACAACTTAGACATTACAAGAAATCTTTAAGTGAAAACTCCATATTGATATGACCATTCGTGTTTGCGCAGTATAAATAAGAATCTTTCCAAGACGGCTATTGTGGTGTCCATGCGTGATAGTCAATCCACTAAGCCGTTTAGGAGAAGCAGTGATAACAAACTTGTGCTAACGTATGGGATTGGCTGACAGGCCATCCTATAACCTATTCTGTTCTGTGACCTATAGAGCTCATAAAAAATGAAGGGGTGAAATCATCATTATGTATTATAATGAGATGCTGAGGAAAACTGACCTTACTCGTTCGAACCTCTAGATTCTACGTCTTACTGACTATAGTCCGTGTATATTCGATATAGCTATTTCTAAACATTGTTTTTTGGTCAGAACATTATTATGTGATGTGTTTATCGTAAAAGCGTCCAAATAAGGCTTTAAATAGTTACTTTACGTCCTCCACAGACGTGTTTAACTATTTTTGAATTTTGTGTCGAATCATTCATAAAATCATTCAAATCAGATTGCACCTTCCACCTAAATATATGAAGAATCATGTACAAACCAACATAATTGACGTGTCCAGCATTATAAACTAGATATCAATTAATTTCTATTTGTTAATAGTGACCACTAAAATCAAACGACAATATCAAAAGTGTTTTGGTGGCGAGGATTCAATGCCATTTTCAACACAAAACAGGCTATACATGGTGGCTAGTATATTGAATAAAGGAATTACCCGGCAAAACCTCAAGAAGATCCACTGACCAACGGAAGTTACTGGCAAGCTTTATCACATTTCCACGTTAGCCGAGCCGACGGCTCGAACAGACGTGGACAGAGGTATCAAAAGTGTAACACGTATGTTGTTGAGATCTGACTGTTAAAACAAATCTATTATATTCCCTGAATAACATCAACATTTCACTCATTATCCTTAAAATTGTCAGCAATACACGTACAATAGTAACCATTAAAATTTGATTTAAAAAATCAGCTGTGCATGATTATTGGCGTGCTTTGATTTAATGTTGCTCCAGTGAATTCAAGTCGAATGTGCTCTAGTGAGATTCAAGTCTTTGGTGTGGATGTACTGGCGTACTTGAAGTGGAATGTGCTCTGTGTGTGTGTGTGTGTGTGTGTGTGTGTGTGTTTGCGGATCTGGAGTAAAACTTGCTCTAATAAAATGAATTTAAAATGTAAATGTTTTATTTATGACACAAATAATCACGCGACACTGTAAGTTATACCGTTATTCGAAATGACTTTGAAGATTAGATTAACAACAAATTGGGACAGGGTAACTATAGAAATTTAGCGATCAGTTCAAACCATTTCCAGCTTCATGCTGCAGAAAAATCATTATGCTTTAAATTATTACAAATTCAACTTCAGTTATCTCATATTGCCACATCAATCATGCATTAGAACTAGTTTTATAAAGAAAACTCCAATAGCTTTTCAAAATTTTGATCACAATCGTTGAGATCCAGTACCATATGGCAAATTTAAGAATTCATCGGGCACTTCTGATTGGTAAACTCCATTGTCCTAAATTGTTTCTGATAATTCTGAAAACAAAAATAGTCAAAACCATGCAAGAGCAGAGTAAAACAATAAGTAAAATGTAGGGTAGAGATATCGTGAATTACTTAGTAGTCCGGCTCAAAACAGCCTGACATCTGGAAATATTTACAATCTGCAAGCTACTTTGGATGTCTTTCTAATCATCATATGCAGCTCTATACTCTTTCTCTCTATCTCAGATATTAATATTTACAAACTCAAGACAACTCTGTGTGAATGTACTGTTTATAAACACCTTTTCTTACCACCTCAATGGATCAATCAATCAATAAATAAATAGTCGATTTCTTCACTCTAAAGCAGAATAACTTGAATTTATCGCGTGATTACGCTACAACCTCCGCGAGGGCTTGGTTTGGTTTTGTGAGTTTAATGCTGTTTTTCAGCACCAGACAGGCTATACATGGCGACAAAAATATTTTGGTGAAGGAATAACCCGGGAAGAACCACCCACCCACAGGAAGTAACACGCAAGCTTTCTTACTCACATTGGTTCAGCCGAGACACGAAACCACGCGGACAGATACGAGATTTGGGTGATCGGTAAAGGCAAGCGCATTTGACCACTCGGTCACCCCCAGCTTCATAGAAATCTCTGACACACCAATATAATTTCTAAAAAATTAACGAATTTTGTTTTTCCCCCATGTTTCTGGTAACACATAAAGTGTCACATGGCCAAGTGTAGCTAGGTGCTAAGTGAATGCAAAGAGGATACAAATTTCATCAGCTATATTGACTGCATTTTAAAACATTGATGCCGAATATTTTCATTATCCTGACACCAGGCCGACCAGTCCTAACACTAACCTCTTAATGCTGAGCGCCAAGCGAAATAGCTGTTAGTACCATTTTTGTATGTCTTTAGTATGACTCGGCAGGGGATAAAACCCACGTCCTCCCGCATCCGAGGCGGACGCTCTAACCATTAGGCCAATGCAGCGGTCTGAGATAAACTGCTATGAATCGAGGCCTGCGAATGCCATGATGAATGGGGGTGGGGGGCAAATATGAAATTAGCATTTGACTATGATTTCACATTTGTTAGTGATATAAAATGTCACATGAGGAGCTATGACAGAGATGAAGAGTACTGACGAGAAGTTGATACAGTTAAAATTTATCAAAAGTTTTTAAATTTGGAAAAAGGCATGCTAAGAATAACAAGTAGCAAAATAAATGTATCCTTTATGTACTTGTCAGTAGGAAAAGAAAAATCTATCAAGGTGAACAAAAGCCCAATCTTGTTAGTGGTGTGATAAAGTCCCTGATGGTCCAAATATTAGTCTTCTTCTCGAAACTCCTCAACAAATTAAAGTCCCAACAACAACACATTGACATTTATCCAAAACATGGGCAAGGATGCTGAAATCTTCGACAACTTGTCTCTGTTTTGTTAAAGAAAGAAAAGCAAAAACGGCCAAATTCAAACTAAGGGACTAATGCTCTTCTAACTAAAAAGAATTTTCAAGGATCAAAGATAAGACCAATGCTTCATTGTAACTGATGAATGTTTAAATCATCTCTGATATTCTTGAGACATAACAAGTGTCAGCCATATTGGATGTAAGACTGACATCATTTTTATTTAGGGCCAACAGCATAAGACATTTGGTAAAAAAAAATCCTTTGTCAATATGACCCTCCATTTACAAGAAGTGAGAATAACATTTTCAATGTCTGTCCAGTTGGAAGTAAGACTGTCACTGTTTTCATACAGGACCAGCCAGATATCATTAGAAATCTATTTGGCAAAAATCCCATGTGACTGATCATCCGTTCCAGTGGCAGGGGAATAACAAGATGGTGGCCATACTAAAATATGTCAGATTAGCATAGTTTCCAACTAGACAACATAATAGTTCTGATGAAAACCCATAATGCAACTTTCCATTTTGAGGAGTAGTGATAACAATAATTCAAAGACACCAGCCTCGTTAGATGTCAGATTGTCACCATTTTCATTTACGACTAATCAGACATCACATGAGGTCTTTTGGTGAATAACTTCCTTTCTATTTGATCATGAATGCAGTTGGAGAAGTGAGAGCAAGATTTTCAAGATGGCTGCTTGATGCATAATCAGCACCATTTTCATTTTGGACCAGAAATTTTCATCGAGAACGCCATGTCAGTATACTGATCGGTTCAGGTGAAGCAACGATAAGGGTTTCATGATGACTAACGTGCAGTCATTCAGAACCACCTTGACCTTGGGTTAAACGTGTGTAAAGTTTCATGGCAAGTATCCAAGTAGTTCAAGATAATAAACAATAACAAACACGCACTGATGGATGAATGGACAAAGGATGACAGGATATCAATAAGTTTTAATGGTAGAGATAACGCTGAACAATGAAGTTTGAAAATATCTTGTAATGGCATGAAAATCTACTCAGGTCTTCTTCATATGCCCATTAACAGATTATAGACAAATCAGCCCAAGACAAAATTAAGACACTTCATCCCGATTTGAAAGACAATTTGGCCCAACTTAATAGTTTTAAAAAGTTCTTTTTCTCTAAACAACAAGTAGATAATATGTAAGATAAATATAATTTAAGTAGGACAAAATGTTTTTGACAATTTGTATAAGTTGTAAATTAGAATTGGTTTTAGGAAAAAACTGTACAAATTTAAACAAATTAAACTATCTTGATAGCTTTCAAAAGAAAATAATCATACTTCTTAATGTACAAATATATGAGAGAAAACAAACTGACATATCTTACACATTCTAAATAATTTATATACATTTAGTTTTATGTTAAAAAATATATGCATCTGCACAACGACATTTTCAACTTAAGTCTTCTCGTCAAATTAACAATATTGATTTATAAAACAATGATACTTTAAGAACATATAATATTCTACAGAATACATATACATTTTTCTAAGAGCAGCAACACCGTACACGAAATATAACAAGTATATTTAATTTTAGACCTCCGGTTGCAACACTGCTGCATTAAAATATACTTGACTGCACATGGGAGAAAGAGAGAATAATGTTGAGCATTTTGTAAGTGTTTAGTTGCTGCAATATGAAGCTCATACCCGTTAATTTTATTGTTTTTATTTTTCAAGTTAATGTTTTAGTATGTGTGCATGTAAAGTGAAAGCTTGTCATTGCTAGTCAATATTGTCAATCAAATTTACTCCAGTATTCAATATAAATTAGAAATGAATAAACTGATTTCCAATCTTAACTATAGTAACAATTACCTTTATTCTCTTGTAAGCTGTTAATTAAAAATATGTACAGACATGCAAATACTGTGTATGTCGGAAGACGTGTGTACATGTGGTCGAGTCTCTTTCTCTCATATTTGAAAAAAAAGAAAATACTTAAAAGGAAAAGGTGATCTACATTTATTTCGCACATTAGATGTATCATATCCCAAAATAAAAATAAATTCTACATGGTTATGTTACCTAAAACAAGAATTTTGAACTATATAGTCAAAAACAAATCATATTAAAATTGTATAAAATTATTGTCTTAGTTAACTTATGCATATATATATATATATATATATATATATATATATATATATATATATATATATATATATATATATATATATATCGTTGGTTGACCATCAGGCTCGATGAACATAATCCTGCACTGCTCTTCAGTGATGGGTCCTCATGTGGCTGATGAGTTCGATACGAGATATGCATGTTCTAGAGCAGTATGTACACCTGAGGCATGGGTTGGTTCTTGATGTTTAGGCCTTCCTGCGTTCCCTCGCATTGGCGACTTTCGTTCTGCAGGCATCCTCGAAGGTTTTGCACACATTACTAACAACTGCACGCAAGCCAGGTCAATCCTTGGCGCAGGACTCGAGGTTTGTCACAGATATCGAACAGTATCTCAGGCTGTCCTTGATGGAGTCTTTGAATCCGTGTCCAACAGAAAGAACTCCATATAAAATCTGACGTGGCATTCGAGACTCCTCCATACGGATGACATGACCTGTCCACCGGAGTTGGGCTGTCATGACCATCACTTTGATACTGGTTAAGCCTGCTCTATCCAGCACTTCTAGCTTCATCACCGTCTTGCCATCTGACGCCCATAATCCAGTGCAGGGCTCTTGTCTGGAAGCGCTCAAGTTGCTTGATGTGATTCATGTATATTGTCCAGGTCTCACATCCATATAGGAGGCTTGTTAACACAACTGCTTTATATACCTTTAACTTGGTGGACAGTTTTGATATTCCTGTGATGCAACATGCGAGAGCGGAGACGTCCTAATAATTGACTGGCGCTGCTGATGCGTTCTTCCATCTCTTTCTCTAGCGATCCATCGAAAGATATGATGCTTCCAAGGTACCTGAAGTGAGTGATCGACAGCTTTCAGTTGGGTGTCCTTGATAGACACAAACGGGGGACGAGCTATGGTGCCTGGGACAGGTTGGTGAAGTACATCTGGCTTGTTCAGACTGATGGTGAGTCTGATGAGTCTCGAGGCTTCCGCAAAGCGAGTAATGATGGTCTCAATATCTGCTTCCATGTTTGCCCTGAAAGCACAGTCATCTGCCAAAAGTGCTTTAAGAATAAGTTTCTCCATTGTTTTGGACCAGGCATTTAGTCGACGAAGGTTGAAGTGAGAGCCATCCAGTCTGTCATTATGTATGTACACTCCTTTCTAGAGGTCATGCTTAGCATGGTTCAATACACACAACTCCGTGTTTTAATTCTTCTAATTTAGAATCATATTAGACAATATAAAGAGTCGTGACAAACATACCCGAATATATCATTCACATCTTCGAATGTTTGTGCAGGTAATTTTAATCTTAAAATCTTGTATTGTTGTATAAAATATGCAAACGGGTAACATGCATTTCGATGTACGAGGGAATATCTCAAAATGGCTATGCTCGACTACAACAACATGTTGCAACTAAAATCAGCTGATCGGAAGATGTATAAAGTAGCGGCATAGCAGTACTTTTCCTGTATTTGTCTCACTGTGAAGATCATGTCAATCATTCTCCGATCCGGTCTAAAGACCCATTAGGCCTCCGTCAGTATGGCTTCCGAGACATTACCAACCAGATCGTTGAGAAGGACACATGCCAAAATCTTGCCTGCAATTGGCAGGAGTTATATGCCTCGATTGTTGCCGCAATCAGCTTTGTTCCCTTTGTTTTTGTATAATGTGACACCATTGCATCTTTGAACTCATGTGGCATGGACTCCTTCCAAACGCTGATCAGGATGCTGTGCAGAGCCTCAAGTACCTTAGAGGCCAGCTGCTTTGAAGTGTTCAACAAGAATTCCATCTGCACCTGGTACCTTGCCAGAAATGATCATTTTGATGGCTTGCTCGACTTCGTCCGTGGTAGGGGCTCGTCTCCAAGTCCGAGATAAATATTGTACTGCGCATTTATTTTGAAGAAATGTTTGTTTAAACTATTGTCAGTTGTATTGTTTATTTGGGCCATACTGTCTTTCGAGATGGGCCAAACTGTCATTCAATTTGGGCCGAATTGTCTTATTTTAAGAACAGTTGGGCCGAATTGCCTTTGGGCCAAATTGTCCAATACCCCCATCAACATTTATTTGAATGCCAAAGTCACCAAAACATCTGATAATTTAAAAAGTGTAAATCAAGAAAAACTTGCTGTAACAGCCTTTAAAAGATAATCACCATGGATACATAGGAATACAAATATGTTTATGTTTATTTCATCTACCTCAGGCCATTATTTGCTTAATTATGCTAATAAATTGTAAATACATCTCATAGTTTAACAAGTTTTAAAGTGTGTTTAATAAAATAAAAAAGTTCAGTCAGTCACAAAATCTTTATAACCAGATATTGGGGCTTGCTCATTATGTCTAATATCAAATGGGTTTGATTTGACTCCATAGTGTATGCGTTACCTTACTTACAAGAAAGTGTGACAGTTGGATGCACAGTGCTCTGGTTCCATAGACTGATATTGCATGGGTTACCTTACTTACGAGTGTGATGGTCGGGTGCACAGCACAAACCAATGATTCATGCTTTATGACAAACATGATTTGCTTCTTAAAATGTTACCTAATGCATTTATGCTGCACAGCCAGCAACCCCTTGATAAATTTAAGTGTAACCAATGTGGAAAAAAAAAGTCAGGGCTCATTTAGACTTAACAAAAACAAATTCCATGACTTTTCCAAAACGTTTCAACAGCCATTTTACAAAACTCAAGACCATAATGAAACTGTCCATTGATCATTGAAACTGTCCATTGATCATTGAAACTGTCCATTGATCATTGAAACTATTCATTGATCATTGAAACTGTCCATTGATCATTGAAACTGTCCATTGATCATTGAAACTGTCCACTGATCATAACTGTGTTGTGTTCAAAACAAGTTCTTTTTAACCTGTGCTCAGTGCTCTATGAATTTAGTAGTTATAAACTTTTTGGACTCCATTGTCAGAAATTCCACAACTTTTCCAAAACTTTACAAGATTCTGAGAAATTCCATGACGTTTCAAGTCTCACGAAATTTCTTTATGAAATTCAAAACTTTTCCAATGCCAGTGGGAACCCTGAAAAGCACAATAAGTATAAAAGATACTTGATCAGTTTGGTTTAAAACTATTTTTCAGCACATAATAGACTATACATGGCAGCAGTGTATTTGCATAGCTGCCAACCCCCGAATAAAAAAATACTGACTGCTTGTGACAAAAAGTCTGATTTTCAGGAACAAATACTGTTTAAAATTTTAACGCATATGTAACTATTTACAACATATGCAACCATCAGTAAAGTAGGACAGTGTTTTACATAATTATTTAATGTCAAAGATGCATGTGTTGTACCATGTTCTATTCGGGTGCCCATTCAGAAGGTGCATGAGTGCAACACACTCAGATACAGGCTGTTTATAGTAGCCTTTTCCACACCTTATTTTTCCCCCAATCATTATCAATTTGAATGTATCAACTTTCATTGATGATCTCAATTCTGTGTGATTTTCTTATTGAACTGTTTTTGTTCTAGCACAAGATTAATCCTTTGCGATTTTACTGTCTGGAAAACGTGTGCGAAATAAATCGCCAACAACACTAGTAACTGAAAGAGGAAGGTTAATTTCCAAAAGAAATTGAATTAACCGAATTCCGATCGAATTACATCAAGGTTCTCTCTGGTATTTATATACGTTCAGGCTGAGTTGTGTATGATGATGCAGTAAGCTGATGTTTATTAGCTTTTTCGTGCTCTGTTTCATTGGCGCCTCCATGCCCAATAGTGAAATCACATTACACAATTTGCAAAACGTAGAGTTTTCTCCTTTACTAGATGGTTTCACAGATCTAAACAAGATGGCACAATTATCCTTCCAGTTCTGTTTTCTTGTCTTTCCTGGAGAAAATTCTGAATATTCTGCTTTCCTATTCAAATGATTAGAAGTTGAATATTACGAAGATGAGATACAGTGACAGCGGTAACTGTTTGCGAAATCCAATCTGGCGGATAAAGACAGGCATTGTAGCCTCGATTTCGAATGAACCAATCATACTGTAGAACTGTATTGCTATATACATGTGATACTTTTCTATCAGAATGGAACCGAGTGCCAGTTTTAAACTGAAAATTGCAAGGAATTGTTTTATATAATTTTTATTATTTAAAAAAACTTTTTTTTGCACACAAAAAAGCATACACCCGTATTCAGGTCCAAAATACGATACAAATACGGAGAAAAAAAAAACGGGACAGTTGGCAGCTACGTATTTGGTGGAAGAAGAACCTAGGAAGAATGACTGACCATTAGACAGCATTCTCACATACCTATGTTGGCCAAGCCATCTCAAACAAACACTGACAGAGGGGAGATGACACTACTCTGTAACAGCCACACTGGTCTACCTTTAAGGTGTAATCCACATATTACCTTGAAGGTGTAATCCACATGTTATAGTGTAATCCACATATTACTTTTAAGGTGTAATCCATATATTACATTTAAGGTGTAATTCATATTTTACCTTTAAGGTGTAATCCACATATTACCTTTATGGTGTAATCCACATATTACCTTTAAGGTGTAATCCACATATTACCTTTAAGGTGTAATCCACATATTACATTTATGGTGTAACCCACATATTACCTTTATGGTGTAATCAACATATTACCTTTAATGTGTAATCCATATATTACCTTTATGGTATAATCAACATATTACCTTTAAGGTGTAATCCATATATTACCTTTATGGTGTAATCCATATATTACCTTTATGGTGTACAGTAATACCTCGAACATTCGCGAGGTTAGGTTCCAGAACCAGTCGCGGATCAGGAGGAATCGCGAATGTTTGGTACGACTCACTAAAAATGCTAATAAATGCTTATTTCTAGGGTTTAAACCCTAAATATGACCCAAATCATGCTCCCAAAGCACTTTAATTTCATTTAAAAGTTAGCGTAATACATTACCCTTAAAAAGAGAAATAAATGGTTGACGTAAAAATAGAGTACAGTATTCGCCTAATGGATATTTGCCACACTAGCGCATTTACAGTACGGTACATGTATACTAATATTACCCCTACACTAATTCATTGGCTGCCGTTTTCTTTTGCACTCACAGTAAGGTAAAACAAAGTAACGAATGGGACTGTAAACTTAATGACTGACGTTTTCTTTGTCATTGTCAGGAAGGTAAACTAGGTAAACTTCATATGTCACAGAAGTTATATAACGAAGGTACAATTCAATAAAATAAAGAAAACATGTACGTAGAGGGTACCAATGAAAATTTCGCGAATCCGTGAATTCGCGAATCCAGAAACGCGAATGCACGCGGTATTACTGTAATCCACATATTACCTTTAAGGTGTAATCCACATATTACCTCTAAGGTGTAATCCACATATTACCTTTCATATTTATAAAGACATAATTTATCATTAATGGCATGGAAAAATATGTTTTCACCTTGATCAACAGCTGGTTTAAATTGTCACAAACTCTACCGGGTCAGTACCAGAAGACAAACAAACAAGCAACTTACAAATTCTACAGCAACACATCTAACTTTCCACTGTGACTGATCATCGAGTTGACTCCACAGATCTTGTAGCAAGCAAGATGAGCACTCTATTGCATTACTTACAGATGCTCTAAATTTCTCAGTCTTGATTATTCCATTTCTGATCCAACATTTTATAAATTAAAAGAGTCTTCTCTTATCATGTTTTTAATAGTTATTTAACATTCAAGTGTCACATTGATAAAGCTTGCTTCGCTTGACATCTTGCATCATTATCATCAGTATAGATTTGTTCTCCATTTCTCTTCATTAATACAATGAACTTGCAAAAATAGGTTTTTAAATTGAAGAGAACAGTCTGATATCTAAGGGCTGTTCCAGTAAAACACATACCCCCACGGGGGGGAAGGCACTTTCAAATTCAACCAACCCACAACAGAAGTAATTTTAAAAAGTTATGATCCACCACCAGATGCGTTTTAATCGAAAAACACTGCCCCTACAGAAGCATATTTTTTTAACATAATTTCTGGCTATGGGTTAGTGTGTGGTAGAAGCGATTTTAATATTGGGTTGGGGACAGAAGCAATTTAAATGACAGCTGGCTGGAGGTAATCTACTGAATTCTTATAGATCATATAATCTACTGCATATTTTTATTTGTATTCATTCATTATAATCAATCAAAATTATGCCCTTTTGTTGTTTGTTTGTCTGTCAGCCAAGTATGTCTCTGATACTGTGATATCACAAATTTTCATGGTGGCTTATTATTTGTAGATGTCATTGATCAGTCCCTTAATACCTACTAATTTAACATCCATGAATACAGATTTTATAATAGATATTTCTATTCTAATACAGAAATCATGAATTTATATCCTTACTAAACTTTGTGTTTACTAAAGTGATCACTATGTCTTGCTATTTTTCTTTGTTCTCAGGCATGCTGTTTTTGATTAGAATAATAGTTAAATCTTGTATTGCTTTAAATGTGTGGTCAGATTCTCTGATTCCTTGTTATTATTTCTTTTCAATAAATGCTTTGGTAAACTTACAATACATGATTTGTCAGAAACAAAACATTCATGACTGGGGAAGTGATGTTGCATTATTTCTGTCTACTTTTACACTATATCATTTCTTTCAGTTACCGATGTCTTATTTTTACGCCTTGTTGCAAGACTAATATAAAGTTATCAAAAAAATATAGCAAGTCAAACATTTTTATATCATAAGTTAGATTTTAATAAATGGATGAAAGTCAAGGAATCATTTTTCCCAGAGTACTCATAAAATCAATGTCATTGCAGTTAACTGTATTGTCAACAGCATCATCATCATCACTGATGGCATAGCAGTAACATTCTGCACTTTCAATCCAGTTGTCACAGGTTCTATCTCTCACTTCTAGCCTTTCATATGAGACTTATACCTATGGCCTGAGGGGCTTTCATGGCAAAGTCATACAAGATGCTTGTCTTGTGATACAGATCTGAGGGGCTTCCATGGCAGTGGTACAAGATGATTGCCATGTGATTACTTGCCTCCAACGTGTAAGTAAGAATGTTGCCAGTTACTTGTGTTAGGTCAGTGGTTCTACATAAGTGGTGTTTGGTGTCTCAAAAGGACTTGGATTTTCTTCAGCAGTAAAACTGGCTGCCATATATAGATTCTCTTCATCTGAAAATGGTGTAAAGGCCATAATGATCTAGTGAAACCCCGAGATCTCATGTCTAAATGACTTCAGCTGTTGGAGATAAACGTCAAATCAACAGAGGCCCCATGTGCCCAAGTGTACTAAGGTGCTTGCTTTTACATCACCTGCACATCTCACAGAGTTTGTGTCACAGATCAACCAATTTAGGTTGGTGCTCTTTCAGGGTTCTTCCTCCACTTAATATATTGTGCAAAAATCCACACAAAAAACAAATCAAACCAAACTAAATCAACCAACTAATCAACTATGGCAACAGCAGCAAAGGTACTAGTCAATCATTTTTGCCACAGCTGTATGAGTTTATAACTTTTGACTCAAGTAATTTTTGTAGACCTTTGCATATCATCAATTATGCCTTTCTGACAGTTACCTAAAAGTCATCATCAGTTGGTGCAAACGAATTTTTCATGGTGAGCATACGAGATGGAAAAGTCTTGAGCAATCCTGCATCACACACTGCCGAAAAGTTTACATTTCAGCTCACTTAAATTTTCTCTATCAATGTTCATTGTTCCAACTAGAACTGTTATAACTTATTCAAGCTATATTCACCAGTATCTGGAGATATGCATCTGTAATAAATATTTGTAACAAAGTATGAGAATGCATCGATGTTTTTCGATGATGCACTTGAACTGAGCAACAACCACAATCTACAAACCAAGAAATAAAATTATTCACAACTCTCAGGCAGTAGTAGTGTATAATCATAATCTGCCAAAAGATTTTTAAATTTTTAAATTTGCCAAATATTTTTCCAACCATACTGATTCAGTGGTCATATCACCACAATAGACAGAAACAGACCAGAAGGTTAACATCGATTTGATACATCTTTTAAGTAGCTAAATTCATATTGATTTAGTTAACTGTACACCCTTTATTGTCTTCCTTTTGATGAAATTTCTTATTGAAGCTGAGAAAATAATGTTGCACACATAAAAAAAGAGACACACTTCTACTCATTATTGTTTTTATTATACTTCTCCATTCCAGCCTGTTCTAATGATCTTCTCCCCCCACATACTGTTTGTCTTGTTTATGATATGTATCTAAATTTCTCACTTTTCCTACTACTATACAAATGTTCTGTGAATATGCATATCAGTGTGAAACGCGACGGGGAGACTAAATCCAAGATTGTAAACCTCTACATTTTTGGATGTATTCTGCTTGGATTCCAAATTTCTGCACAAAACTCAAGAGTTTAGGACTCTCTGTACTAATTCAGTTCCCACTGTAAACCTGTGCAAACACCATGATATTATAATTAGTAACTTAAAATTTCGAGTGCTTGTGATCAAATTTGTATCAGTATAGACACATCTATGACGATAACTTTTGTGAAAAGAAAACCATAACAGCCGCACAATTTTCTGGATCTATACACATTTGAAATGTGTGCATTCAATACTGCACCAAAGAGTCAGCTTCTGATTTCAGTAATGAGTCATTCAAACTCGGGTCTGTAAAGGGATGGAAATTATGTTAATAAAACAATGTCCCTCACTTTTTTCAGTTACAAGTAAGACAAGCTCTCAAAAGTTTGTTTTTACTAAAATTTTACTTTCATTATCAACCAATTAGGGACAGTCAGACCCATATATACTCTATTTTATCTTCACTGATTTATAGTATGGTTCTCGTTCTTTCACATCTGTAGTAACGCGAGTCCTTCAACAACTCTCAATGGTTGTAAGCCTTTTTCGACCATGCTGACTGGACACACTGCACACTGTAAGATAATGTTCAAATAACACAAATACCATGGGATAACCAGAGACCAATAAAATCGAATAATCAAGTTATCTCCCCTGAAGGGACGCTGCCAGGATTTCAGGATTTACTCTAAGTTTTGTGTGTGTGTGTGATCTCCAATCAGGAAGTGGTGGCGGGAGGAATAGCTATTGTTAAATATCTCCCTAACACTTAAATATCTGTCCCTCTCTCTTACTGTTCCACTCTGTTAAGGCTCTACTGAAATCAAAATTCTCGAAGAGATGTCATCTCTAGTTGTATAGCGATTACTACTGTGATGTCATTGGGCATGGTCACGTGGTTGTGGTGGGGTCTTGGTTGGGATGGCAGAAAGACCATAGGCTTACTCCATATTTGACAGCTAATTACGATGTCCAAAGATTTTAAAAATTTCTAACAATTCAGTTGGACTCAGATACTTGATTCAGTCGATGAACAGGTTCTAAAATTGATGTGTTTATTTTGGAGCTATGTCAGGGTTCATACTGAACTATGAATGATAAATTCAAAGACTTTTCCCAAACTTTCAAAGACCACAAACAGAGATTTCCAAGACCTATTTTTGCTAACATTGTGTATATAGGTTATATGAGAAAACAACGAATGCCAAATACTACAATATTGTTTACTGATTAAAGTCAAACTATAATTAATTTCCAAAAAAACAGCATTATAATGATCTGGAAGATAGGTTAACATTTGTTATTTTTTCAGAAATATGTAACATACGTGTCAGATTTAATACAAAATAAATTGTTCTCTTAACAGACATCAGCACTGCTTTAAATGCATTATTTGTTTGTTTTTTTTGCTCTTCAATCATTTTGGAAAGAGATGCCACCACTGTCATCTTTTCCTCTGCTCTTCTCCTAAAAGCATTTGACTCTGTGACAAGCACAATGAGTCCTTTTAACTCTGCCTCTTCTGCTTTCTGTACAGAGGAAGCATGTAGGCTGGCAATGTCAGCTTCAAGATGCAGCTTTTTGTCTTTAAGTTCTTCCACTTCATCCAAGGCTAACTCCCATTTCTTTCCTTTTTGGTTTTTCTTCTCATCCTTCTCCTCTGCTTTCTTCTTATCCAGATAGGCATGGTACTTATGTCTTGCAGAGGAGGCATATGTCATCATTTCATTGCTAATGATGATTTCCAAAGGTCCACCTGCTTTTCTCATTGTGTCAATGATTAGCCTTTGTGCTCTGAGGCTTTCACTGCTGAGGTTCTCAACATATACCTGTTTGTTGACAGAAAATCCTCTATCCACTGTTGCCTGCCCATGTGACAATGACATTTTCTGGAGAACATTCCAAAGTTCAACATATTCCTTTCTTTTAGAAAGGACAGAATAAATCACTTCATCAAGGCTGTCATCTGTTCTATTGAAGCATTTCAAGGGATGATTGTCCGATTGGATAACTTCATCCACTAATTTTCCGTACTGAGTCAACATTAAATCACATCGGGACTCTACTTCTCTTCCTGTTTAATGAATCTAAATGAAAACAAATAACTTCATGATGTATGAAAGTAATTTTTAATTCGGTTTTACATACTAGTAAGAAACGCTATTTAGACACAAATTACCATTTAAAAAATGGCTTCTGAAAAAGTGAAATAAAATATAGGGGTACAAACAAACGGGGATGTATAGTCAGACTATAGATACACAAATCAATTTCAGCAATTGATTTTAAAAAAAAAAAATTGTTTATACCACTGGGGAAAAAGGTCGAGGGTCGGCAATGAGAAACGGGGACATTCCGTCAACTGGAAACACATTTTTTCATTCTTTTTTTTATTTGCCTAATCAAATGACTTGACTTCCTACAGTTAAAGCTTCACAGCACACGTTAACGCCATTTTTTTTTTTTTACTCTTGCTTAACTTTACTATAGTGTAAGCAAGCGCACTTTGAAACTGTTTATCCGTGAATTGAATTTATTAAAACTGATGTTTCTATATTAAACCAAGGAACATTATTATGTAGAACAAAATTTTCGAAAATGATTTTTGTCCCTCAAACGTGTTAAATAAACCGACGGTATAAGTAAATTTAAACGGGCCCTCTTTTGCCATATCTCCCAAATCATCAAACTAAACAATATCTTATTTTATACCCGAAAAGTAACGAGTTACCATTATTTTGCCCAAAACTACCAATAGCTTATACTTCTGTATCTTTATTCCACTAAATGAACAGTATGTAGTTAACTAATTTGCAATTACCTTTGGCATGACTTGTAAGGGCTCCTTCTCCCATTGAAGCCAAGTTGATCGTCTTTTTACACAATGTACAAAACGCCTTTCGTTTACATAATTTATCCTTTTGCAGCCATTCCTTGTATTTCTCTTGTTCAAGCCAGATATCTTTGAAAGAGCAAAGACCTGGCATTTTTAAACACTGAAGATGTAAATCGACTGAACAAATTCTGAATCCTCCAGCATAATACTTTCGCGCACTTTCTACGTAGAGTGAATTAGTGTAATGAACATTTTGATTGGCCAAAGATGATGGACTCGTCCAATCAAATTGAACGATTCGTCAAAAGAAAGAAGCCAGGAAAGCCAGCTACATCCGAAGCCAACGACCTTAGGCAATTTTATTTGTATCTTCCTTTGATGAAGGGTGTAGCCGTCTTGCTTTGATGAAGAGTGCATGTGTTATTGAAGTCGCCGCCGAGGCCAACTTTGGATGGCCAAACAAAGCCTCTTCTGTTATTGCAGCGGCAATGAGACTGAACGGGTCATCAAAAGAACGAAACCAGGATAACTAGATTACATCCGAATCTAACAACCTCAGATAATTTTATTTGTGATTCTGGAAAGAAATTACAAATTTTTGGGTTTATTTCAATTTTCAAAGCCTTTTAAAGACCTCAGGGTAATATGCTCGATTTTCCCAAACTTTCAAGGCCTTGAAAATGCTACCTCATTTTTCCCAAACTTTCAAAGACCTTCAAAGACCGTACGAACCCTGTATGTTCCTCCATTACATTCAACATTAGGATATACCAAAGGTGAAATTAGTACAGTTGCATCCTAAACTACTATCGTGGCTACTTCAAATGTTATTTAATGTGAGACTTTAATGCAAGAACTCATAGCTTCAGTGATTTTTGGGTTAAAAAAGTGAAATGAACAGCATCAGATCAGAAAATTACTACCACTGGGAAAATGATAAGAATATACAGAAATAATGATATTATTATTTAAGTAGAATATGTGGTGACAATAGGAGTGCTAGTTCTACAACTTTTCAAAATACATCTTGTACAATTATTCTGTTGTTTCTAACAACACTGTAATATGGCAATAATTTCTGCCCACTTTTTACTTTAGTCCCTTGCTAATTAATTGTTTTAGATTTTATAACACTAAGCACATTTTACTTTCTGACAACAACACATCATTACAAATATTTAGGGGGGCCCCGAGTGGCCGAGTGGTCCAAAGCGCTCTCCGTTACAGATCACTGCCATCTCACCTCTGTCTGCGCCGGTTCGAGGCTTGGATTCAGCCAATGTGGGTATGTGAGAAAGCTTGACAGTAGCTTCTTGTGGGTCGGTGGTTCTTTCTGGGTCTTCCCGGGTTCTTTCTCCACCATTAATACTGGCCGCCATGTATAGCCTATCGTGTGCTGAAAAATGGCATTAAACCCCACAACAAAAACAAATATTTAGATTGCAAGAAAATAGAAGTTACGATTTTATTAAAAGCACTGGTACCAGTAAGACTAAAGCTGATGGTTAAAAAAAAAGAATCAGGATGAACAGATTAGTAGTGTAGTAAAGAATCCATATATCAGAATGACATAAATTATTTTTTCATCAATTTCATCATTAGCTAATGACACTGCTTAAAAATGTAGTGTACTAGATAATAGACTTTTTTAGTTATCCAATTTGGAATACAAATACCAAATGATGGCTTGGAACCAAGTGCCAAAAGGTCTGCAGAAAATACCACCATGATCAAAATATACATATGAAGAACCGAACACAAACAGGACAAATTGTATCCATCTTGCTTTGAGTTTACACAGATCAGTCAGTCTCTTATGTTTAATGTCATTTAATTTTTGCACATAGAGAGCATGTACTTCATTTGGTCATACATGTGCATGATATAAAAGTTTGTCTCTTTATTCTTTTGTTGCCATAGTGGTTCTGCCAACTAGAGATCTACACACACTTAATTATGTTGTATGTGGATTCTCTGATGGTCCCTATGAGCATTAATCTGTTAATTGTTTCTGAATTTAATATGATCCTCCTCCTCCTTGTACGAATATTATTCTGTGCTGTGAACTCCTTTCATTGCCTGCTGTCTAAAACGCATAAGCATAACTAGCTTGAACAAGTTACTGTTCTTTATATGGTTGTGCAGTTTTCAGCATCTCACAGGTATGGCCCTATGGGTATTCTCTCTTGGATATCTGTTCCAAAAAGAAACATTTTGAACCAGAGGTCTTGTTAGGATTTTTAAACTAAGAGTCCATGGCTCCCATTTTGGTAAAAATATGAGTCCCACCATCAAAAGTTGCAGTCCCCTCCCAGAAAACTATGCAAATTATAAGAACTATTGGTTGCCATAGAGTTTAATTTCTACATTCTTTGTAACACTGACATAGCTCTTGTTTGTCCATCAGAGTGAGTCTGAACTTTTTTGATCCAAGGAAGGTCTTATTCAAAGCATTAAGCTAGGCATAACACACTTTCTTATACTTGGCTACTGTCCCTTCCAAACTATCAGTTCTAGCAACTTTAGCACTCTCCTGAATCTCATTACAATCTTCATCAGTTTGCCGTTGAACCCCAAAATACTCATTCAAGTCTAAGTCAACATGTCACGATTATGAGGTCACGTGCACTGCTTATTCCGTTACACTCGGAAATGAACACAATAATGAAAGCTAAAGTTGTTTATTTGATTTACTGTTATAAATGACCACATGTACATCTCTGGGTATTTCTGCCTCTGAATTCAAGCACTGTAAATATCAGTAGATTTTCCCACCCAGCTGCCAGTCAAAGCCTTTGATCTTGCCACACAGCTATTGCAGCATGTTCTATTGATGTACTCTTGCAATGGTGACAACTTGGCTGGGGGGGTGGCTTTCAACCACTAAATTCTGTCATTTTAAATATCAGCACAGCTAACTGATCAACACATTTTCCCACTATGCAGGTGTCTGAAGCAGGATTGGCAAGTGTTTGAATTTTACCGCCCACCTAAATAAAATTTAAAAAAATGGTGTCCAAATACGCATGTTTATAAGTGTTTCCGAGACCTCTGTCAGTTTTCACTAGCATGAACTCTGCCAAAGATTCACTTCTTGAATCAGTGCTTTGCTGCCTCTTATGCCAGGTTTGTCTCTTCTATAATGCTGTTTTAAGTCCAACATTCCCATAGTCTGCTTGTTCAGACATGGGTATCTTGAAGAAATATAACCGGCATATTGTCCATCCATCACGTACATCGGACTCGCACTCAACATCAATTTTGGGCTCAAAATCACACACTGGTATTTCCAGTGATATTTTCCCAATGTCCAACAGACCGATATACATGAAATTTATTGTCATCATAGCTATCACCAGCCAGTATTTGCCGACTGAAAACGTCATCTGAAGACAAACCATGTTGAGATTCAGCCAAGATGGCAGCTATCGCTTAACCGGCTTGAAGCAGATGTTCCATTTTTTAGTACTGTTTCATCATATTTGTGCTTGTTGCCTGTTTTCATCTTCGTTATTGTGTTCATTATGTATTGGCTGTTAAATTCGTATGTGTTTCTTCATCTCCTTGTTTTGGAAATGAGAACAATTAGACTTTTTCTCAGCTGTCTTGCTCCACTGTTTTTGAACAAACCGCCATCACGTGATACTTGCCAGTCAACCCGTTTATGCTACGATGGACCCTCATTAATTGCTTCAAATGATCACTCCTTGGCTCTCCACACTACATTGTGCTCTAGACTAAATGAACTGGGACTACATTCATCATTACCGAAATGTAAACAGAAGCGAAAAAAGAAACGTTTCAAAGCTGGCCGGCATAGAACAGGAAGAAGAATTCCAGTTATCTCCCTTATTTTGGGTCAATAATTTTTTTAAAATTCGACCATTAATTTAGATAACCTAATTCAAATCCCTATTAATTCATCAACCTTTGTGTCAGCTATCCAAGAAATACCTCTGCGCATTGCATTATTCAATGCCCAGTCAGTAGGACCACCGGAAAAGCGCACAGAAATAGTTAATTTTATCAATGACCAGAAAATTGATGTATTTTTCCTGACAGAAACATGGCTAAAAACATCAGGTGATGAACCCAAGTGTGCGGATCTAACACCCACTGGTTACTCCATCAAGTTGTTCCCCCGTAATTCTTGCGGAGGTGGAATTGCTGTTATCACAAAGAACTCCATGATCAAACATCTTAACCACAAAAAAACAACAACAAGCTGGCTGAATCTCTCTTTTTGGAGCAGTTTCCGAATCTCCTGGACTATGGAAATTCGATAGGTGGCAACCTGATTATTCTTGGAGATTTCAACTTTCACTTTGACTGTCTCGGAAACTCATATACTTCAACCTCAAACATTCAGTTAACCAACCCACCCATAAACATGGTCACATTTTAGACTGGATTCTTCACAGACCTGATGATAACATTCTACAGTCCTTCCTGGTATCCCATGACCTTGCATCAGATCACCTCTGCATTATATGCCATCTTGACCTATCAGTCCCTAACCCTCCACCTTTATCTGCTACTAAGAGAAACCTCTGTATGATAAATAGAACCAAACTAATGTACGACATCCAAGCTAACCTAACAACTTGCTTACCTCCTACAGCAGAACAACTCGATAACTGCCTGCGTTCATTGCTTGACAAACAAGCACCAGCTACCAAGTGCAGAGTACACTGGACAACAAATTTTTACAAAAGTCATGTTACTGAAATAAAATTAGTCAATTCTTATCAATTTTTATGTGCTGAACACGAATATGACAGTCAAATTGCAAAATTGGCTCTAGTTTTTTTGTAATCTGCAAGAAATTAATGTTTACATAACGAAATGCATTCCAATAGTAAAAGGTCAACTGTAATAGCCTACCTATAAAAAATCAAGTCATTGACTACATCTTAGATTTCTTCGCCTGTCTCTTGTACAGCTGTTCGGGAGCATCTCTGAGGAGTGTCCAGCAGTAGTCAGCCAGCATTGTAGTGGACCATTTTCCCTGGTATCTTTGTTCCATTGTTGCGATATCTTGATGAAAACGTTCGCCGTGTTCATCACTAACAATACCACAGTTGCTAGGAAAGAAATCCAAATGGGAATGAAGGAAGTGAATCTTTAGAGACATATTGCAGCCAAGTTTCTTATACTTCATCAACATGTCTTCTACTAGTTCCTTATAGTTTTCTGCCCTAACATTTCCGAGGAAGTTTGTAGAAACTAGGCGAAAAGCATTCCATGCTTGTTTCGCGTCACCTTCCAGCAAGTTGTTGAACCGGTCATCTTTGAAAAGCTCTCGAATCTGAGGACCCACAAAAACTCCCTCTTTAATCTTTGCTTCGCTGAGTCGAGGGAATTTTTCATGCAGGTATCGGAATGCTGGCAAAGTCCGGTCAATGGCTTTCACGAAGTTCTTCATCAAACCTAGTTTGATGTGAAGGGGTGGTAGCAAGATTTTCTGAGCCTCAACCAGAGCTGGGTGTTGGATATTCTTCTCTCCAATGGCTACATTCTGCCTGTGAGTCCATTCCTTCCTCATGTAGTGCATTTCCCTTGCTCGGCTATCCCACTCGCATAAGAAACACATGTATTTTGTATATCCTTGCTGCAGTCCCATTAAAAGGGCAACTACCTTCAAATCACCACAGAGGTGCCAGCTGTACTTGTTATACTCAATGGAATTCAGTAGCTGCCTTAAGTTATCGTATGTCTCTTTCATGTGGACAGCATACGCTACTGGAATAGATGGAAGAATGTTTCCATTGTGCAAAAGCACAGCCTTGAGACTCAGTTTCGAAGAGTCCACAAATAGTCTCCATTCTTGTGGGTCATGAGTGATTTTTAAAGCATTCATGAGGCCCTCAATATCGGAACAGAATATCAGATTACTTTCCTTTCTGAAGAAAGGCTCCAATTGCTGGTGGCGCTTTCGATATGCAGTAATTGTGACATCTTCTTCTAGAAGATTCCATTGTTGGAGTCTTGATCCTAGCAATTCTGCCTTGTTCTTTGATAAGTCCAAATCACGAATCAGGTCATTTAGTTCTTCCTGTGTTATTCTGTGTGGGGTTGATGATGCACCACAGTGAAAATCTGGATCACTGCATGCTGATGGACCAGGAGAAGAACAGGTCGACTCACCTTTGTCTTCGTCAGATGAATCAAGAGAATATTCTGCTGGAGGTTCTGGAATAGGAAGTCCCTCACCATGTGGAACTGGTCTCAATGCAGACGGAATGTTTGGGTAGACTATTCTCGACTTCTTTCGCTTCGTTATTCCGCCGGAAAGAGGAGGAACCAAGCAGAAGTAACAGTCATTTAGGTGGTTGCTTGGCTCTCTCCACACCATTGGGACTGCAAACGGCATTGATGACCTTTTGCAATTCAACCACTGTGAAAGCTGTGTTGTACATGTAGCACAGCATATATGCGGAGCCCAAGGCTTGTCTTGGTCACCAACCTTGCATCCGAAGTAAAGATGATATGCCTTCTTCACTTGAGAATTGATACTTTTCTTCTGGTTGGCAAATGTCACTTCCCCACAAATATAGCAAAAATTGTCCGCGGTATTAACACACTTTCGAGGCATTACTGTTCTTTATTGTACGTAAATGGATAAAATAATAAGTTTTATGTAACAGTAGCTTGAACTGTCTCGCACAACGTCTAAAATATTTTAAATGCTGAACCTATCTGATTGGGCTTTATATAGTACACTGCTTACGTCAGCTTCAGCAGCCGCCTGGCATTAGTATAATAGGCCTACACATGTATAGTACACTGCTGACGTCAACTTACTTCAGCAGCCGCATGGCATTAGTATTGCACTGCATCAGAAAATGATGCAATCAACTGTGGATGATGTGAGCATGATGGTATTATGCAATGTTACATCATTATTCCGGATGTTGCTGCAGTCCTACTGGAGAAATTTACACAGTGAAACATAGAAAATGAGGTATATGAATATCTTCAAAACGAGAGCCAATACAAATTTTTCACGGTTATATTCGTGTTCGGCACACCAAAATACTACAGATTAGGGCCTTTTCAAGTCAGTAATGATTTCACTGTTGACCAGTGGTATCAATTCAAAAGTGTTCTCCATGGTATAGCAGTGTTAGGGACCAGCTTCAGACTGCTTAAAGAGACCGCCGTAAAGTTGAGAGGCTCTGGCTTTCCACCAGACTCACTATTTATAAGCAAATCTATGAAGCCGCTAAGAAGAATGTCACAAATATAGGCCATGCAGCGAAATCAGCCCACTACACTACTAAGATCATGGAAAGTTCCAGCTGCAAAGAGTAATGTCAAGGAACAAATCTACACCACTTCCAACTGCCTTCTCTCCAGTCGACCTTCTGGACATGTTTGCAAATTTCTAAAGTGACAAAGTACAAACCATTAGAGATAAGCTTGACATCACAATTTCAATTGACTCGTCGTCACCATACAGTTGGGAGACAGAATTTGAGCGGCAACCATTAGCAGCATTTGAACCTGTCTCTATGGATTTCGTATGTACAATCCTGATGAACAGTGCACCAAAGTCATGTGAACTTGATCCAATTCCAGCATCACTGCTGCCTGAGTGCTTAGATCCACTATTGCCTTCACTAACTGATGTTATTAATACCTCTCTCTCATCTGGGGAATTCCCATCATTTTTCAAAACTGCCATTGTAAAGCCTTTGCTGAAGAAACCAACACTAGACCATAATGATTTAAAGAACTACCACCCAGTTTCTAATCCATAATTCGTAACAAAAATCTTAGAAAAGGTTGTTCTATCCCAGCTTGTATCTCATCTAAATTCAAAGTGTCTTTTTAGCAATGTACAATCTGCATATCGCCCTAGCCACAGTACTGAAACTACTCTTCTAAAAGTAGTTAATGACATTCTCTCTGCGTTGGATAGCGGAAATATTACAGTCCTCACCCTCCTTGATTTGTCTGCAGCATTTGACACAATAGACCATGATATATTACTTCACCATCTCCAGCATGTATTTGGCATTCATGATACAGCCTTACTGTGGTCCAAGTCCTACTTGGTCAACAGGACACAAATTGTATCTGCAAATGGAATACACTCCAGCCCAGTTGATATATGTTGTGGTGTTCCACAGGGGTCTGTTCTTGGACCTGTCCTCTTCATTCTGTACACTCAAGTGTCATAGGCCATCATCCAGTGTCTCACAAATTGTACGCTGATGACACCCAAATATACAAATTTAAGCACATAAAATGAAGTTGATGCTACCATCCAAGGTGTAGAGAGGTGCATTTCTGATGTGAAATCATGGATGACATGTAACAAGCTGCAGATGAATGATGATAAAACTGAGGCCATCCTGATCACAACACAAAGACTTTCTCATTCACATCCGTTACCTCAAACAATAAATATCAGCAACACCAACATTAAATTCACACAATCAGTACAAAACCTAGGTGTTACTCTGGACAGTACTCTCACATTGCACCAACATGTCATGAACATATGCAAAGCGTCATATCTTGAGCTGAGGCGTATCAGCTCAATTTGCAAATATCTTTCAGTTGATGCCACTAAAACACTTTAGTACTTTCAAGACTGGACTATTGTAACTCAATTCTGTCTAGTTCATCTCAATATCTGCTCCAGAAATTTCAAAAAGTTCAAAACACAGCTGCTCGGATCATACTTAGAGTACCACGATCACAGCACACCTCCCCGCTGCTCTGTACCCTACACGGGCTATCCATTCGATCCAGAATCAAACACAAAATGTGTTCTCTGTGCTACATTTCACTGTCGGACTCTAGTCTAACATACCTATCCGACCTCACCCATGTGTACACACCAGCAAGATACTTACGCTCCTCTTCTGACAATCATATACTCATTATTTACACTATGAAAACAAAGTCATTTGGACAGCGTTCTTTTGCATACCAGGGCCCACCAACGTGGAATGAATTGCCCACTGAACTTAGACACAAAAACAGTGATGACATTCAAGAGGGCTCTCAAAACTCAATTAATATCGACTGCAAAAACAAACTTTAAGACCTAATAATGTTTCCTACCTCAAATTATTCTCAGCATGTTTTTTTTTATGTTTCCTAATTTCATAGTTTGTTTTTGTAATCACATCATTATATGTTATTTATCTTTGAGGTGTTGTCTAATGTTGTAAAGCGCTTAGAGCTTCTAAAAATTAGGCGCTATACAGACTCCTCATTATTATTATTAATTTGGTTCTGTGTGTGGCCCTTATTCGAAACAGGCATTTGTAAAACTTCCATTATGCAAATAAGGCTAAAACTACCATAAAATGCTTGTTCCAGGGCCCAATGAACCAATCAAATTTAGTTTAACAGCCAGTCATATCAAACCGAAGTATCCAGATATCTGGATGTTGCATCAAGCTCTGTGAGACAGCTACAATAGCACGAATTATGTCGTGAAATGCACTTTTAATGTTAAAATATTAATAAAAATTGGCTACTGCGCAAAGCACATTTTTTATATCTGCGACGTTGATGTAATTTGCTGAATGCCTATCACTGCTTTAAAAGTACGCGAATTTGTACAAATTACATGTACAAGCATCATTTTCTGACCCAGTGTTTTATTCACGTTAGACCGCTAGGAGGGTGTAAGATGCGATTTTAAATATATATTGGGGTTTTTTTTCTGACAACCCCACCAGTGATTTCTCATTTTGCTAACACAACCCACAACAGAAATGATTTTCCTAACCAACCTTCCACTGTCAGAATCAAAATAGTTTGAAATACAACCTCCTACACAAGTTTTATTGAAGTGCCATCCCGGGGGGTGGGGGGATATATGTTTTACTGGAACAGCCTTAATTTGTCACTGACAGATGCTTTAAAAACAATGCAAGGAAAGTGCACTCTTTCAAATTATAAACTAAAGCCTTCTTATGAATTTTCTAACACTTTAAATGTTCATGGATAATCTGGGATTACAAATGACAAACACAGTTTTCTATTGCTTTCATTTTATGTTGATCAATGAATCTAACAGCATAAACAGGCAGGAGTAAGATGAAATTCAGTTCATAAAATTCTAATGATTATGTCCACATCATAAGAGCTTGCATATATGATATTGCCGATCTTGTTTTTTTTTTATTGTTCAAAACCACCACAAAACATGCACAAGATAATATTTGTGATGTAAAGTGTATACTTGTGATACAAACCAAAATTTTCATTTTAACTTTTTATGTCATGCCTGTTCATTTTGCATTTTTTTCTCCATAAAGTCAGTTTATAATACACTGAAATAAATTCATTAGGAACAGACATACATGAGATTGACCAGTTTGACCAGAATATTTTTAGATCACTGTTTTTGAACATATTTATAAATGTTATGTTTTACAGATGAATAACAACACTTGTAAACTCTATTCATATCTGTTATATCTATTGTTCAAAATCTTCTTTCTGATGTGTTGTATCAGAAAATAAACCAAAGATATATGTTGTGAAAGAAAGCTAATGAAAAATTCTCTACCTCACAAAAAAAGACGCACAGTCAATAAAACAATGAATATTGGGTTTTAAGAACTCATGAATCTTCATAGAACTTGGGTATCTGGTCCCCAGTCAGGGTAAATCTTTCTACACCATCCTTTGTAATGGTTGCTAGACGTACTATTCCTCCACTTGATCCATCTCTGTTAATGGCAAGGGACACAGCTGTAAAGATAAACAATACTTAGTTATCACTTAAACAGTCTATGAAGCGCTTAGCACTAAGGTAAATGCAATTACATGTGTAAGATTAGATTAACTATTAATGGCAAGGGACAGCTGTAATGATAAACTATATTTAGTTTATCACATAAACAGTCTACGAGGTTAGCACTGGGATAATGCAATTACATGTGTTAATGGCAAGGGAGACAGTTTTATTATCAAACAATGCTTAGTTATCACAAACAGTTTATGATGAGGTTAGCACTGGAATAATGCAATTACATGTGTAGGCTATTGTATCTGTTAATGGCAAGGGAGACAGTTTTATTATCAAACAATGCTTAGTTATCACATAAACAGTTTACGATGAGGTTTGCAATAGTATGATACAATTACACATGTAAGGTTAAGATTAACTGTTCAAAGCCGGAGACAGCTGTATATTTAAGGAACACTTAGCTATTACTTAAAGTATTTATGACAGGGTTAGCACCAGGGAATAAAATTACGTGTTTTAGGTTAGATTAGCTATTAATGGCTTTAAAAGAAAGTAGTGCTTAGTTATCATTTCAACATTCTATGATGAAGTTAACACCAGAGCAATAAAATTAGATGTGTAAAGATGAATTAGTTGTTAATGATATGTAACACAGCTGTAATGATAATCAACATTTAGTTATCCATTTAACAGTATATGATGAGGTTATCCCAAAGGCAATATAGTTATACATGTAAGGTTAGATTAGTTGTTAATGGTATGGGACACAACATGCATGATAACCAACACCTAGCTATCTCTTTACCATTATATGATGAAGTTAGCCCAAAGGCAAAACAGTTATGCATGTAAGGTTAGGTTCTTAATGGTCCGATAATAATTGAAATGAAAAACAAAACCTAGCTATCATTTCAAAGCCTGTGATGACGTTTTCACTAGGGCAATAAAATTCCACGTGAAAGTTTGGGTTGGCTGCATATAAAAAGATTGTGCCAACCATTTATCAAAAGCCTTAATTTTTTAATTAAAATGTCACAAATGCATCATTATATGGTCTTCTGTTCAGAACATTATTAAAATTCAAAGTTACTGCAGGTTTAATGCCATCTTTTCAACACACAATATGCTCTGCATGGTGTCCAGTATAAATGGTTGAAGAAGAACCTGGTTAAAAAAAACTGAAGTAACATTTATCAAGGATAAAATCAAACAGAACTGAGAACTATTTTGAGTCATAATGCAATAATTTTCATTATTTTATCCTGATAACATAGTTAAATGACAATATAAGCAATCTAAAGCAAGCAAGAACTGCAGCTGTCAGAAAACTGACAATGCAATCAAGAAAGTAATAAGAGAAATTAAAGCACTGTAATCTTAGAAAAAATATCAACAATATTCAGGGATGGTCCTGGCTTTTAAAAAGCTGTCGCCAAAAAATTCGCCAACCTCAATATTTTGTCGCCAATTTTCAAAAAGTGTCGCCAGAACAAGTAGTGTACATTTTTCCAAGTGTTAATTCAGTCTATTAATGTAACAGGCAATGAAAATTACAAAAGATGGGTTAGTTAATTCTTTAATTACAACAAGCATTAACAAAATCTTACAAAGTGTTACATGAAGATCCGTCGCAATTTTAGGGCTGCCCACTTGTTGAATGCAGTTTCAAAGTCTAATTTTTCACATCTGTACATGCTGATTCTCATGAAATTCTCGAGAGATGAGATGCAGAGTTTATTTCTGATGTCAGTTTTTGTGAGGTTCATCTTACTGAATCCACCGTTCACAGTCCACAGCACTGACAGGTGACACCAGTAGTCTATCAGCAGTCCCCCCCCCCCCTTATGGCTAGCTTCACAAAGCTTGTAGTGAATTGCTTCCTAAATCCCAAGAATGATCACTGAATGCTGTATAAATTTTCTCGACAAACAAAATAGGATCTCCATTCCCACGAATGAAACTTACACGAGTCAACACCTGGCAATATTGGACCGTATATATAAGCATAAATTCACACCCAATTTAGAGATTCTTTCACTCTTGTATTTTGAGAAATAAATAATCATTATTAATTATGCAAAACTGGTTGTTGTTTTTTTTTTGTGCTATTTCTCGTTTCGGAGTTTAAGTGTCAGCAGCCGTAACACGGATTGATGGCAAAAGGAAAAGATCAATGAGTAAAATGCTGCACTGACGACAGACATAATTGTGATTGAGATTTTTCCATTTCCTTTGTATTTATACACAGTAGTCGGTACTTCAAAGGTTATCAGTTTTCTATGAAGGTTCAGCAAAACTATTGTACTGGTATATGTAAAAAAAAAACAAAAAAACAACAACAACAGAAGATTTAGACATTCAATTAATTGTATCTGTTCTATTCGCGTCTTCAGAAGTCGGTCAGTTGTAGGTATAGTTCGGTAGCATGATTGACTGTATCACAGCATACAGTACTCAGCCCAGATGTCAGCATAAGCAGATTATGATGTAACAATGCACTGTAAAGATGGGGTTGTCAATACGAACAAAGGATTGTTTGTGTAACAGATTGATTCCAATGCATTGCTTAGTCAAGTTTGTGGCTTCCTTTCGTTCTCCCTTTTAATTTATCCAGTCCAAATCTATGATTGTATGTACAAATTAAATAACCAAAAAGTCTGTCGCCAAAAAAAATCGCCAGATGGGATATTTTTGTCGCCAATAAGGAAAAAGAATCGCAATTTGCGACATTGGCGAAGCCCAGGACGATCCCTGAATATTTCATGACAAAAGAGAGATATAACTGTAAACACTGATGCATGAAAACTTTTTAACTAATGAACACTTTTATTTTTGTGATGCTATCATTTGAACCACCATAGAAGAAATACAACTAGCATGTAAAAGAGAAATAACTCTCAACAAATTTACTTGGAAAGAATACTAACCAAACAGAATTATCTAACTTTCACTGTGAAAATAAATAGTAAGGAATATGGACTACTGCAATTTTATGCCGGAAGGCCAGAAGAAAAAATTTACTAAATATAATTAATGATAACACACCTATCCTTTATGAAGCTTTTTGAAGTCTCCAGCAGCCATTGTAAACAGTGTTCATGCAGAAATAAATTCAGACTAAAGTGACCACAACAACAAATACTGCACCTGTGCCAGGGCATAAAATACATAATAAAACATAACATGCTTTACTATGATATCAAAGCAGACATACTACAGGGAGTTGGTATGAAAAATTTGCTTTTCTTTGTGTTTAAAACATTATTCTTAACATCTTTAGAAACTATTATCAATGCCCACCCCTAGAAACTAGATTTTGCCAGGTGAAAGCTGCAGGCAAAAGTCACCTTGGCGTGACATCCAGTATAACCACTAATTGGAGATTGGTTCATGCACAAGTAATTAACAATTAATGCAAAAGATATGCCTCAAACGAAATATATCTAGTCCACTCATGTAATTCTAAGTTCACATGTACAATACAGTTAACCTGTTGAGGGCAACCTATCACAATAAACAATGCATATTCATTAATATGTAATGTTTACCACTCTCTTAGCATATTTATTCCTTCCAAATGAACTGGTCAGAAAGGGCCTTCAGTCCAGCACATATTTTACTTCCCTATGCATTTAAGTAGTGGTGAAGTGCATGAAGAAGATTACGAAAAGCTCCCGTGTTTTGATTGGAGAATCAAAAGATCAACCAAATATGACCTGACATGGGTGCCAATCAGAGCCATTTCTTATAAGCAGATCTTGATTTGAATTCAATCAGATTGGCATTTATAAAGTCTTTTTTTATATCGCATATAACTGGAGTCTGTCAATAAAGAACAATGTCACAGTTTCTTAAGTGTGCTTTATAAAACAGTTTTACTGATAACAATTACAATAATGATGATTAAATGTCAAAATCTAAAATTTTATGTTGCTGGGTTATTTTAATGATTAATAAAATTCTGTAGTTATATACCAACCATTTGCAATGAACTTGAGGCACTCCTCTTTGCTCATGTCTGGTCTGTAGTTCGAATCAACATAACCATACAGATATGTACTGCCTGATCCTCCAATAGAGAATGGGGACCTGGTGATCATGCCTCCCAAAGGGATGTTGTACACCTGAAATATAATTTATGAGATATTTATACCAAATGGCAGAATGAATGCCATCATTAATTAATAATAAAGACTGTGATTGCTCCATTCATAAAATTTTCATGACTTTGAGCCATTTTAGTATCAAGCTTGCGTCCAGTACTTGTGGCTTTGTATAAAGTGAATAAATAGTATACTGTAGAAGTGCAATATGTGAAGCAAAATAATGACAGGGACATATTATTGTTGCAATTCACTCTTGATTCCTGGTAATATTTTAAAGGCCTAAAAATCTTTAGAATCATTTGCCCCTGAGTGAATCAAAATGCTTGTGACCTATCAAAAAGTGGACCTTCTATTGGTTAATATAATAAAGACATGTATAAGTACTAATATTTAATGATACATGAAATTAAGTGATACAAAAGCTTATCAATAATTATAACCACAAGGTGCTTCTGCACTTTTTTAAAATGTGCATTCTTACAACTGAAACTAAGTTCAGAGTTTCACAGTCCAAAACATGATAAAACCAAAGCAATGTCAACTGGAAACATACTTTCAAATTTGGTTGGGGAGAAACAATCGAACTGTGCCACATATCGATATACACAGTGTGATACAAAAGCTGCAAATAAAATACATAAATGATACATTTTCAACTTGAAGGTCTTTCCATCTTAGAGGAATTTTCAATGAAAGTGGCATGCAGTTTCAGGTGTTTTTACACACTGGTCATATGTTCAGCACGCCGATTGTAGATATACCTAGACTGATCCTCTTTTTATAGGTCATTCTCATCTATCCGTAAGGGTTTAAAGCTGTCTCTTGGATACATTTGATCCAGTGCAGCTTTCTTGAGAAGGAGGCATTCCCGTAATGTGGTTTCTCCATCCATTATGGCTCAGTTCATATAACTGATAGATCCTAAGCTATCTTTACCAGTGATCTGCAAGTATCTCTACTTCCCTTCATGCTTCTGAAACCCATCTGAGCAAAAATGGTTGCCATAGAGGTACACAACGAGAAACCCTATGGTTTACTTTTTCACTTTCTTTTCTGACTGCCTCAGCAGCCTTCAAACAAACCCACTCAGTTGAATACCACAATACTCACTCTTTATGCCCTTTTTCATTGCAATTAATTTCTCCTACAGCAATTGTTGCATGTCACATTTTCCTGGGACAATCTACCAAAATATTAAAGCATAATTGTTTGCTCACTAAAGGCAGGCAATATAAACTTAGTCCGGGAATGCCACACTTGGATGAGTTATGTAGTATCAAAAATTTTAGTGTGTCGCAATTAAGGTGGTTTTTGTTGTTGCCCTGAATTTAAAGACACAGTGAAAAATTAGTCATGTATGATGACAACCCCACCCCCATTTTGTTACTGTTCTTTGTTCCTGAAGATTAACTAAGCTACTAGCATTATTTGATAAGGGAATGTCAGTACTGTAATATGATAATAAAATATTAATTTTTACATGTATTTACTTTTATTTAACCCACTGAAAGAATTTAAGAAGTATTTTTACATGTATTTATTTAAACCTTTGAAAAAGATTTAAAAAGCAGTTTATATAGTTTCAATGTAAAAAATAGCTGTACTTGCCTGCAAATTGATATTTGCAATAAGGGACATGAGAAGTAATAAAACACTAGTAATAGTAAAATAAACAAAAGTATAACAAAAAATACTAGTATTTGACAATAAAATGTAATACTTATTCAAATCGATCCTTCATTTAAGCTCAAGTGTTGTTAAAAAATTTAAATCCTCTTGAAAGAGACATGATTTTGGTCTTCCATTAAAAAAAGCTGAAAAAATTAAGGAGGGTTAGGGTGTCCACCCCCAACAGGGGTCTCGAAGGGCAGTGCCCCTGATCTGGGGGTCATGGGGGACAAAGGCTCCTGGCCAAAATCACATACTGCACTCATAAAAAACTGCTCCTGGTGCAACTTATGATCATAAAATAAACCAAAATAATCAGGCAAAGATTTCTTCAGCTTCCTTTGTGTCACCATTGACTTTTTTGGCTCAATGTGCAATCATTTCTTTTCCATCTCAATGAGAGCCTTTTTCCTTTCAAGCTGGTGCTTGTTTTGACATGCAGTGTGCATATTCTGACATAGGGCTACATCTGTTCTCTCATACAAGAAATCTTTCTTCTTATAGTAATTAATTGCACTTTTTCCAGATGCCTTTTGAGCTTCAACTTTTCCATATGCAGCTTGTGCTGTTCCAAACTCTTCCAACCATGATTACTGTAATTCAGATCTTTCTTGCAGAGGTCAGAAAATACCAGTCCTCTAGAATTCAGTTTTCTTATAAACTGACCAACTAAATTTCCATCAACTTTCTGCTCCATCCATTCCCATTTCCATATTTTTTTATCCTTTATCTAAACTTTTTGTGTCATGGTCTCTCTCAACAACTTGGGTTGCCATGTTTTGCAAACATGCTTCTTCTTTCCATTGCCATCAGTTTCCATTACACAAAGATTCATTGGATGAATTTAAACCTTTGACCGATCAGAATACTCTTTACAAGAGTCAAATGCAAACTAACATATGGAACAAATAATTTACAAGAGTCGTTGCGGAATGGGACCGGACAGATCGTTTTTTTAAACGGACTGGAGATGATGCATAAAACGGACTATATCAAGAAAAATCTGACTCAAGTCAGGAGAAAAGCGGAATTACACTTTAAAATGGAGAAAAATCATGTCTGTTGAAAGCACAATTTGAATTTAAACATGCTGTCTGAATTACATCAGATATTCATTTCTTTTAGCCTAACTTTGTTTTCATCAACAACACCCTGAAAATGCGTGAACTCTGCTACTCTGCTTGTTGACTTCTTGAATTAACTGAAATGATCTGTCAACACTGACAATCATCAATGGCTTAAAACACTAAAGTTAAGATGATCAACACAGTGTGTACAGGAACTGTATGGGTTTTCATTTCAAATACAAACAGCAACTCCACTCATACTACTTGTCATTCCAAACCTCCAAAGATCCAGATCTGTTGCTGCATAATATACTCACAAATCTGTGTCTATACAGTTTGCTAGGAGTAATCTGTGGAACATAAATAGACCCCAATCTGAAGGCACATTAAGCCATGGCAGATCAGGGTCTATGTTGACTGTATTTAGAATGGACTTATAAGCAAGTATGTATCATAGTATAATGTTGTGGAGTTTAATGCCATTTTTCAGCACATGATAGGCTATGCATGGCCTTCAGTATTATTGTTGGAGGAAGAACCCGGGAAGAACCACTGACCCACGAGAAGCTACTGGCATGCTTTCTCACAAACCTACATTGACCAAATCCTGACTTAACCCTCACAAACATCATAGTATAATTAAGACAAACGAAATGTTCAATTGTATTTAGCATCAGTTATTACCATTGCAGAGACAACAGTTTTGATCTTTTGGCAAAACTGAAGTATCCATTGCGAGGCTAAAAGTTTTTGTAAGAACTTCATTTTTCACTTCATATCAATGATTAGCAAGCTAAATGTGCCTTGTTGTAAGTGTAGTTTGTATGAGTGAATAGCGCATTTGCATCATTTGCTTCTAATTAAATCAAACTTTTGGCACATTCAGCACAAAAGTTTTGAGCAAATGTCTTTTGGATATTATTAGCTGGTGCATCTATCTCACATTCAGAATCTATATCCATAGGTCTAATATCTGATTTAATACTTTGTTACAATTATCGGGGGTAATATTTTCTGAATAAAAAGAGCAGCTATAATCATTCTAACTTTCTGAGAAAGTCAGTGATATGGCAAGACTGTCTTGCTGATTCCAAGTCAAATTCAAATTGTGAGTTCTTATTGCAAATATAAAAAATCAATTTCAAAAGAAATCTTTCATCAGCCAACAATAAAATGTTGAATGGTAACAGAATCAATTACATGAGGGTTTCTCATGATGGAAGTTGCTAAGAAAAAATTACACACACAATGTTGGAAAGCTATGAGGAATTAAATGCTAATAATATATATTTTCTCTATCCCATTTCAAAGAAATGCCACTGGAGTTCTTTTTCAACACCAAAAACATTTGATAAAATTCAAATTGCTGCTCACTCACTGTGGTAAGAGTGTAATGATATACCTATATACTGGTAAACTGCAATAAAATAATGCTCAATAAGGTAAATCGTGAAATAGAAATACGTGTTTTTCTTCACTTAAACTAGACTGTCCAGAACTTACTTTTAGCAAACCACTGTCTTCCATTAGACTCAGCACTGCTGCAAACATAACAAGCTTCTAAATGCAAGTTCATGAAGAACCCAAGAAACTAAAAGCAAATAGCCCTATTTGGAATAATTTTTCACTGAAAGGTGAGTTTGTCATCAATATGTTTGACAAAACAGTCGCTGTGTGTGATACGCGCAATCAAATATTCAGGTGGAACGACAAACCTCTCAACCCATTTATGGTCCACCATTACTTTTCAACAACGTGAGACAATACCCAGCACAACAGCTGATGATTCCAGTAAAGACATACTGAACATTTCACTTATGTTGATGTGTTTATTGTTTGCTAAATCATTTATGTAAAAAAAATCAAAGCAGCATAATTTCACTTTCATGTTCTGATTTTATTACACGCAAGTGAATTGCTCATTATTACAATTAAAACAAAGCAAAATTAATTTTAGATTCAGAAATGCTGTCAGTTGTTGTTGTTGTTGTTGTAGGGTTTAATGCCATTTTTCAGCACACGATAAGCTGCTATATATAGCGGCCAGTATTAATGGTGGAGGAAGAACCCGGGAAAAACCCGGAAAGAACCACCGTCCCTCGAGAAGCTACTGGCAAGCTTTCTCACATACCCACACTGGCCAAATCCGAGACTCGAACCTACTCAGACAGAGGTGAGATGGCAGTGATCCGTTAACGGAAAGCGCTTTAGACCACTCGGCCACTCTGGGCCCCAAAATGCTGTCAATGACCAACACATATTGATATATATTGCAATACAAAGATGCTGCAATAAGTTTCTTCCTGGCAGTGCTCCCTATCATGAGGCACAACCTTTACTCACAAATGCATTATACAAACAACACTGAATCATTTGCTGTGTAATAAGGCTGTTGTTGTTATTGTTGTTATAGGGTTTAACGCCATTTTTCTGCACACAATAAGCTGCTATACATGGCAGCCAGTTTTAATGGTGGAGGAAGAACCCAGGAAAACCCCAGAAAGAACCACCAACCCACAAGAGTTACTGGTAAGCTTTCTCACATACCAATATTGGCCGAATCCAAGACTCAAACCCATGCAGACAGAGTGAGATGGCAGTGATCCTTAACAGAGAGCACTTCAGACCACTCGGGGCCCCATGTAATAAGGTAACTATGTTTGTACCATATCTTTTCCTTTACTGATCAAGAATAGAGCCAAAACTACAACAGTCAAAAATAAATGCAGTCAAAGGCTAACTTATCAATATGGTACCTGTCCACCTTCCCGCTTGTCCCATCCAGCAACAAGGATGCCTGCAGTAAGGGAGTCTCGATAATTATAACACATATCCTTGAATACATGGCCTGCCATCTTCACCAAGGGTTCTTCTCCATGCTCCATCCTAAAGAGACAAAACACCACAAGGATATAAAATAAAGATGCTTATGATCTTAACTGTTATTTCTTTCAAACTAAACCAATACAATGATGATCAGGCTGTTATCTACAGGTAACATACAGTACACAAAACAAGATGGATTGAACAAGCTTTTCATGCTGGCAAGGAACGAAGTTCAGTGACATACACTGGTATGATTCATGCAATTCTTGTACACTGCTAATTCCACTCGGCATTACAATACATGAACTGGCCAGGTTTAATCTATTTTGGGTCAACCTGGCCAGTAAGTGGATAACCTTGTTTTATTTTAATCCATTTTCATTGGTATCACAACAGACGATAACCCTGATTGTTATAAAATCTATCACAGTTTAATACCATTATCACAGCACAGCTAACACCTGGACATTACCCTGTGAAGTGGGGTGTAATTAGGTGACAACTAAGCAAGCAAAAGTGAACAACAGCCAGTGTACTACTATGTGCATACTATCCACACAATAAAACACCATAATTTATAACAAGTAGAAATCTTGTAAATATAAACTAATAATGTTTCCTTTTGGAAAGAATATGGGCATGAATTGTTTTGACAAATCAAGAATTTTGAAGGCTTTTTTTAAAATGATATTTATTCCAAGTTATTTCACATAATCTTGAAAACCAGTAATAGTAACATGATTTTTAAAACAATAAATAATATAATCAAATAAAATAACAGTGAATCTTCTCTACAACAGCACCATTTTTTTCTAACATGACTCATGGAATAGTGATGTCAGCAGTCATGTCAGGTAAAGAAGAAACTGACAAAAGGGAGAACAACATATTGATCTAGTTATACTTTTTGTTAGAAACTAGCTTTTTTACTGCGCTTACTAATTTAATTTTATAAAGTACAAAAAAATTATATTTTAAGTATTAGTTGATTAGTAACTTTACCTATTTGCAATTACCATACAGCAAGTACGGAGTTCCTATCAGTTAAAATTCAGAAAATGTATATTTTCTACTGAGCTCTTTTAAAGTCATAAGGCCAAATACATTGCACATAAACCTCCATTCAAACATACACACTTTCAAGTATGAATACACTGCATATGAATATGGTAAATGTATACACTTACAGAAAGTCTATAATATAAAAACAACAGAGAATTTTCAACTCAAGTATTGTTTAAAATCCATGTTAAATGCAAATATGAATCAGACATAAAGAACACAGTTGAAATTAGAGAAGAATAACACACACGCACACTTGATCTACTTTGGTCCATCACATGATAACCATGATAATCAGTTCTTTGAATTTGGTAATACAACTTTCTTCAGATGACGAAGCACAACACATATGTCGTTTAACAATTTTAAACTGTTTGTTTATTGATACTGTCTCTACATCCTTTGTTTATTTTACCATTATTGAAACATATAGTCACAAATTTCCCTTGATTTTTGTGCTTAGCTCTAAATGTTGGAAAACAGTTTTGCATTTGCACCATTATCAATGTCCTGTAAAGTTTTAAAACATGCATAATTGCAGTTCGGTTCTTCCAAGGCATGGTTTGATGGCTTCAATCTGGCATTTATGCTGCAGCCACTAGCCTGTCAAAATTTTCAAAAGAAGCCACCACAAAAGTTTACGAAGGCCATATGATTTCTTCACAAACCAACCAGTGTTGCATGAATATTAGATAAATTGTGCATCCCAAATTAATGCTTAAAATATTAATTATCCCCATATAACTGAATATACAATTATTTTGTAACTGGAGTAAGGCTGATTAAAAACGTATGCAAAATGTTCTAAAATCAATAATTTATAATGACATGTTACAGATTTATAAATATAGATACATCTGTCACTGTTGTTACTAATATAAAAATTAAAATGCCATGACAATGATTTGTTTGCAATACTATTAAAATGTCACCACAATGAATTGTTTCTCAAACTGTTAATATCACCACAATGACTTGATTTGAACACTGTTAATATCATCACAATAATTTATTTTTAACACTGCTAATGTCATCACAATTTGTTTTGAACAATGCTAATGGCATTTGTTTTTAACTGTTAATGTCATCACATGATTTATTTTGAATACTGCTAGTTATCACAATTTGTTTTAAACACTGTTAATGTCGTTTGTTTTTAACACTAAATATCATCACAATAATTTATTTTGAACACTACTGATGTCATCATGATGATTAGTTTTGAATACATTTAATGCCATCACAATGATTTGCTTTGAATACGTTTAATCCCATCACAATGATTTGTTTTGAATATGTTAAATGTCATCACAATGATTAGTTCTGAACAAATTTAATGTCATCACATGATTTATTTTGAATACTGCTAGTTATCACAATTTGTTTTAAACACTGTTAATGTCGTTTGTTTTTAACACTAAATATCATCACAATAATTTATTTTGAACACTACTGATGTCATCATGATGATTAGTTTTGAATACATTTAATGCCATCACAATGATTTGCTTTGAATACGTTTAATGTCATCACAATGATTAGTTCTGAACAAATTTAATGTCATCATAATGATTTGCTCTGAATACATTTAATGCCATCACAATGATTTGTTTTGAATACATTTAATGCCATCACAATGATTAGTTTTGAATACATTTAATGCCATCACAATAATTTGCTTTGAATACGTTAAATGTCATCACAATGATTAGTTCTGAACAAATTTAATGTCATCACAATGATTTGCTTTGAATACATTTAATGTCATCACAATGATTTGTTTTGAATACATTTAATGTCATCACAATGATTTGCTTTGAATACATTTAATGTCATCACAATGATTTGTTTTGAATACATTTAATGTCATCACAATGATTTGCTTTGAATACATTTAATGTCATCACAATGATTTGTTTTGAATACATTTAATGTCATCACAATGATATGTTTTGAATACATTTAATGTCATCACAATGATTTGCTTTGAATACACTTAATGTCATCACAATGATTTGTTTTGAATACATTTAATGCCATCACAATGATTTGTTTTGAATAAGTTTAATGCCATCACAATGATTTGCTTTGAATACACTTAATGCCATCACAATGAATTGCTTTGAATAAATTTAATGTCACCACAATGATTTGTTTTGAATACATTTAATGTCATCACAATGATTAGTTTTGAATATGTTTAATGCCATCACAATGATTTGTTTTGAATACATCTAATGTCATCACAATGATTTGTTCTGAATATAATTAATGCCATCACAATGATTTGCTTTGAATACGTTTAATGCCATCACAATGATTACTTCTGAATCAATTTAATGTCATCATAATGATTACTTTTGAATATAATTAATGCCATCACAATGATTTGTTCTGAATACATTTAATGCCATCACAATGATTTGCTTTGAATAAGTTTAATGCCATCACAATGATTTGTTTTGAATACATTTAATGTCATCACAATGATTTGTTTTGAATACATTTAATCCCATCACAATGATTTGTTTTGAATACATTTAATGTCATCACAATGATTAGTTTTGAATACATTTAATGCCATCACAATGATTTGCTTTGAATAAATTTAATGTCATCACAATGATTTGTTTTGAATACATTTAATCCCATCACAATGATTTGTTTTGAATACATTTAATGTCATCACAATGATTAGTTTTGAATACATTTAATGTCATCACAATGATTAGTTTTGAATACATTTAATGCCATCACAATGATTTGTTTTGAATACATTTAATGCCATCACAATGATTTACTTTGAATACATTTAATGTCATCACAATGATTTGTTTTGAATACGTTTAATGCCATCACAATTTGTTTTGAATATAATTAATGCCATCACAATGATTTGCTTTGAATACATTTAATGCCATCACAATGATTTGTTTTGAATAAATTTAATGTCATCACAATGATTAGTTTTGAATAAATTTAATGTCATCACAATGATTTGTTTTGAATCGTCTAATGTCATCACAATGATTTGTTTTGAATATAATTAATGCCATCACAATGATTTCCTTTGAATACATTTAATGACATCACAATGATTACTTTTGAATAAATTTAATGACATCATAATGATTACTTTTGAATACATTTAATGCCATCACAATTTGTTTTGAATACATTTAATGCCATCACAATGATTTGTTTTGAATACATTTAATGCCATCACAATGATTTGCTTTGAATACATTTAATGCCATCACAGTGATTTGCTTTGAATACATTTAATGTCATCACAATGATTTGTTTTGAATACATTTAATGTCATCACAATGATTTGCTTTGAATACATTTAATGCCATCACAATGATTTGCTTTGAAAACATTTAATGCCATCACAATGATTTGTTTTGAATACATTTAATGCCATCACAATGATTTGTTTTTAATACATTTAATGTCATCACAATGATTTGCTTTGAATACATTTAATGTCATCACAATGATTTGTTTTGAATACATTTAATGTCATCACAATGATTTGCTTTGAATACATTTAATGCCATCACAATGACTTGCTTTGAATACATCTAATGTCATTACAATGATTTGTTTTGAATAAATTTAATGTCATCACAATGATTTGTTTTGAATACATTTAATGTCATCACAATTTCTTTTTTTGAATACATTTAATGTCATCACAATGATTTGTTTTGAATACATTTAATGTCATCACAATGATTTGCTTTGAATACATTTAATGTCACCACAATGATTTGTTTTGAATACACTTAATGTCATCACAATGATTTGTTTTGAATACATTTAATGTCATCACAATGATTTGTTTTGAATACATTTAATGTCATCACAATGATTTGTTTTGAATACATTTAATGTCATCACAGTGATTTGCTTTGAATACATCTAATGTCATTACAATGATTTGTTTTGAATAAATTTAATGCCATCACAATGATTTGTTTTGAATACATTTAATGTCATCACAATTTTTTTTTAATAAATTTAATGCCATCACAATGATTTGTTTTGAATACATTTAATGTCATCACAATGATTTGTTTTGAATAAATTTAATGCCATCACAATGATTTGCTTTGAATACATTTAATGTCATCATTTAATGTCATCACAATGATTTGCTTTGAATAAATTTAATGCCATCACAATGACTTGCTTTGAATACACTTAATGTCATCATTTAATGTCATCACAATGATTTGTTTTGAATACATTTAATGTCATCACAATGATTTGCTTTGAATACATTTAATGCCATCACAACGATTTGCTTTGAATACATTTAATGCCATCACAATGATTTGCTTTGAATACAATTAATGTCATCACAATGATTTGCTTTGAATAAATTTAATGCCATCACAATGATTTGCTTTGAATAAATTTAATGCCATCACAATGATTAGTTTTGAATACATTTAATGCCATCACAATGATTTGCTTTGAATACGTTAAATGTCATCACAATGATTAGTTCTGAACAAATTTAATGTCATCACAATGATTTCCTTTGAATACATTTAATGTCATCACAATGATTTGTTTTGAATACATTTAATGTCATCACAATGATTTGCTTTGAATACATTTAATGTCATCACAATGATTTGTTTTGAATACATTTAATGTCATCACAATGATTTGCTTTGAATACATTTAATGTCATCACAATGATTTGTTTTGAATACATTTAATGTCATCACAATGATATGTTTTGAATACATTTAATGTCATCACAATGATTTGCTTTGAATACACTTAATGTCATCACAATGATTTGTTTTGAATACATTTAATGCCATCACAATGATTTGTTTTGAATAAGTTTAATGCCATCACAATGATTTGCTTTGAATACACTTAATGCCATCACAATGAATTGCTTTGAATAAATTTAATGTCACCACAATGATTTGTTTTGAATACATTTAATGTCATCACAATGATTTGTTTTGAATCCATTTAATGCCATCACAATGATTTGTTTTGAATACATTTAATGCCATCACAATGATTTGCTTTGAATACATTTAATGTCATCACAATGATTTGTTTTGAATACATTTAATGCCTTCACAATTTGTTTTGAATATAATTAATGCCATCACAATGATTTGCTTTGAATACATTTAATGCGATCACAATGATTTGTTTTGAATACATCTAATGTCATCACAATGATTTGTTCTGAATATAATTAATGCCATCACAATGATTTGCTTTGAATACATTTAATGTCATCACAATGATTACTTTTGAATCAATTTAATGTCATCATAATGATTACTTTTGAATATAATTAATGCCATCACAATGATTTGTTTTGAATACATTTAATGCCATCACAATGATTTGCTTTGAATAAGTTTAATGCCATCACAATGATTAGTTTTGAATACATTTAATGTCATCACAATGATTTGCTTTGAATACATTTAATGCCATCACAATGATTAGTTTTGAATACATTTAATCCCATCACAATGATTTGTTTTGAATACATCTAATGTCATCACAATGATTTGCTTTGAATACATTTAATACCATCACAATGATTTGTTTTGAATACATTTAATGCCATCACAATGATTTGTTTTGAATACATTTAATGCCATCACAATGATTTACTTTGAATACATTTAATGTCATCACAATGATTTGTTTTGAATACGTTTAATGCCATCACAATTTGTTTTGAATATAATTCATGCCATCACAATGATTTGCTTTGAATACATTTAATGCCATCACAATGATTTGTTTTGAATAAATTTAATGTCATCACAATGATTAGTTTTGAATAAATTTAATGTCATCACAATGATTTGTTTTGAATCGTCTAATGTCATCACAATGATTTGTTTTGAATATAAGTAATGCCATCACAATGATTTCCTTTGAATACATTTAATGACATCACAATGATTACTTTTGAATAAATTTAATGACATCATAATGATTACTTTTGAATACATTTAATGCCATGACAATTTGTTTTGAATACATTTAATGCCATCACAATGATTTGTTTTGAATACATTTAATGCCATCACAATGATTTGCTTTGAATACATTTAATGCCATCACAGTGATTTGCTTTGAATACATTTAATGTCATCACAATGATTTGTTTTGAATACATTTAATGTCATCACAATGATTTGCTTTGAATACATTTAATGCCATCACAATGATTTGCTTTGAATACATTTAATGCCATCACAATGATTTGTTTTGAATACATTTAATGCCATCACAATGATTTGTTTTTAATACATTTAATGTCATCACAATGATTTGCTTTGAATACATTTAATGTCATCACAATGATTTGTTTTGAATACATTTAATGTCATCACAATGATTTGCTTTGAATACATTTAATGCCATCACAATGACTTGCTTTGAATACATCTAATGTCATTACAATGATTTGTTTTGAATAAATTTAATGTCATCACAATGATTTGTTTTGAATACATTTAATGTCATCACAATTTCTTTTTTTGAATACATTTAATGTCATCACAATGATTTGTTTTGAATACATTTAATGTCATCACAATGATTTGCTTTGAATACATTTAATGTCACCACAATGATTTGTTTTGAATACACTTAATGTCATCACAATGATTTGTTTTGAATACATTTAATGTCATCACAATGATTTGTTTTGAATACATTTAATGTCATCACAATGATTTGTTTTGAATACATTTAATGTCATCACAGTGATTTGCTTTGAATACATCTAATGTCATTACAATGATTTGTTTTGAATAAATTTAATGCCATCACAATGATTTGTTTTGAATACATTTAATGTCATCACAATTTTTTTTTAATAAATTTAATGCCATCACAATGATTTGTTTTGAATACATTTAATGTCATCACAATGATTTGTTTTGAATAAATTTAATGCCATCACAATGATTTGCTTTGAATACACTTAATGTCATCATTTAATGTCATCACAATGATTTGTTTTGAATACATTTAATGTCATCACAATGATTTGCTTTGAATACATTTAATGCCATCACAATGATTTGCTTTGAATACATTTAATGCCATCACAATGATTTGCTTTGAATACATTTAATGTCATCACAATGATTTGCTTAGAATAAATTTAATGCCATCACAATGATTTGCTTTGAATAAATTTAATGCCATCACAATGATTAGTTTTGAATACATTTAATGCCATCACAATGATTTGCTTTGAATACGTTAAATGTCATCACAATGATTAGTTCTGAACAAATTTAATGTCATCACAATGATTTGCTTTGAATACATTTAATGTCATCACAATGATTTGTTTTGAATACATTTAATGTCATCACAATGATTTGCTTTGAATACATTTAATGTCATCACAATGATTTGTTTTGAATACATTTAATGTCATCACAATGATTTGCTTTGAATACATTTAATGTCATCACAATGATTTGTTTTGAATACATTTAATGTCATCACAATGATATGTTTTGAATACATTTAATGTCATCACAATGATTTGCTTTGAATACACTTAATGTCATCACAATGATTTGTTTTGAATACATTTAATGCCATCACAATGATTTGTTTTGAATAAGTTTAATGCCATCACAATGATTTGCTTTGAATACACTTAATGCCATCACAATGAATTGCTTTGAATAAATTTAATGTCACCACAATGATTTGTTTTGAATACATTTAATGTCATCACAATGATTTGTTTTGAATACATTTAATGCCATCACAATGATTTGTTTTGAATACATTTAATGCCATCACAATGATTTGCTTTGAATACATTTAATGTCATCACAATGATTTGTTTTGAATACGTTTAAAGTCTTCACAATTTGTTTTGAATATAATTAATGCCATCACAATGATTTGCTTTGAATACATTTAATGCCATCACAATGATTTGTTTTGAATACATCTAATGTCATCACAATGATTTGTTCTGAATATAATTAATGCCATCACAATGATTTGCTTTGAATACATTTAATGTCATCACAATGATTACTTTTGAATCAATTTAATGTCATCATAATGATTACTTTTGAATATAATTAATGCCATCACAATGATTTGTTTTGAATACATTTAATGCCATCACAATGATTTGCTTTGAATAAGTTTAATGCCATCACAATGATTAGTTTTGAATACATTTAATGTCATCACAATGATTTGCTTTGAATACATTTAATGCCATCACAATGATTAGTTTTGAATACATTTAATCCAATCACAATGATTTGTTTTGAATACATCTAATGTCATCACAATGATTTGCTTTGAATACATTTAATATCATCACAATGATTTGTTTTGAATACATTTAATGCCATCACAATGATTTGTTTTGAATACATTTAATGCCATCACAATGATTTACTTTGAATACATTTAATGTCATCACAATGATTTGTTTTGAATACGTTTAATGCCATCACAATTTGTTTTGAATATAATTAATGCCAACACAATGATTTGCTTTGAATACATTTAATGCCATCACAATGATTTGTTTTGAATAAATTTAATGTCATCACAATGATTAGTTTTGAATAAATTTAATGTCATCACAATGATTTGTTTTGAATCGTCTCATGTCATCACAATGATTTGTTTTGAATATAATTAATGCCATCACAATGATTTCCTTTGAATACATTTAATGACATCACAATGATAACTTTTGAATAAATTTAATGACATCATAATGATTACTTTTGAATACATTTAATGCCATCACAATTTGTTTTGAATACATTTAATGCCATCACAATGATTTGTTTTGAATACATTTAATGCCATCACAATGATTTGCTTTGAATACATTTAATGCCATCACAGTGATTTGCTTTGAATACATTTAATGTCATCACAATGATTTGTTTTGAATACATTTAATGTCATCACAATGGTTTGCTTTGAATACATTTAATGCCATCACAATGATTTGCTTTGAATACATTTAATGCCATCACAATGATTTGTTTTGAATACATTTAATGCCATCACAATGATTTGTTTTTAATACATTTAATGTCATCACAATGATTTGCTTTGAATACATTTAATATCATCACAATGATTTGTTTTGAATACATTTAATGTCATCACAATGATTTGCTTTGAATACATTTAATGCCATCACAATGACTTGCTTTGAATACATCTAATGTCATTACAATGATTTGTTTTGAATAAATTTAATGTCATTACAATGATTTGTTTTGAATACATTTAATGTCATCACAATTTCTTTTTTTGAATACATTTAATGTCATCACAATGATTTGTTTTGAATACATTTAATGTCATCACAATGATTTGCTTTGAATACATTTAATGTCACCACAATGATTTGTTTTGAATACACTTCATGTCATCACAATGATTTGTTTTGAATACATTTAATGTCATCACAATGATTTGTTTTGAATACATTTAATGTCATCACAATGATTTGTTTTGAATACATTTAATGTCATCACAGTGATTTGCTTTGAATACATCTAATGTCATTACAATGATTTGTTTTGAATGAATTTAATGCCATCACAATGATTTGTTTTGAATACATTTAATGTCATCACAATTTTTTTTTAATAAATTTAATGCCATCACAATGATTTGTTTTGAATACATTTAATGTCATCACAATGATTTGTTTTGAATAAATTTAATGCCATCACAATGATTTGCTTTGAATACATTTAATGTCATCATTTAATGTCATCACAATGATTTGCTTTGAATAAATTTAATGCCATCACAATGATTTGCTTTGAATACACTTAATGTCATCATTTAATGTCATCACAATGATTTGTTTTGAATACATTTAATGTCATCACAATGATTTGCTTTGAATACATTTAATGCCATCACAATGATTTGCTTTGAATACATTTAATGCCATCACAATGATTTGCTTTGAATACATTTAATGTCATCACAATGATTTGCTTTGAATAAATTTAATGCCATCACAATGATTTGCTTAGAATAAATTTAATGCCATCACAATGATTAGTTTTGAATACATTTAATGCCATCACAATGATTTGCTTTGAATACGTTAAATGTCATCACAATGATTAGTTCTGAACAAATTTAATGTCATCACAATGATTTGCTTTGAATACATTTAATGTCATCACAATGATTTGTTTTGAATACATTTAATGTCATCACAATGATTTGCTTTGAATACATTTAATGTCATCACAATGATTTGTTTTGAATACATTTAATGTCATCACAATGATTTGCTTTGAATACATTTAATGTCATCACAATGATTTGTTTTGAATACATTTAATGCCATCACAATGATTTGTTTTGAATACATTTAATGCCATCACAATGATTTGCTTTGAATACATTTAATGTCATCACAATGATTTGTTTTGAATACGTTTAATGCCTTCACAATTTGTTTTGAATATAATTAATGCCATCACAATGATTTGCTTTGAATACATTTAATGCCATCACAATGATTTGTTTTGAATACATCTAATGTCATCACAATGATTTGTTCTGAATATAATTAATGCCATCACAATGATTTGCTTTGAATACATTTAATGTCATCACAATGATTACTTTTGAATCAATTTAATGTCATCATAATGATTACTTTTGAATATAATTAATGCCATCACAATGATTTGTTTTGAATACATTTAATGCCATCACAATGATTTGCTTTGAATAAGTTTAATGCCATCACAATGATTTGTTTTGAATACATTTAATGTCATCACAATGATTTGCTTTGAATACATTTAATGCCATCACAATGATTAGTTTTGAATACATTTAATCCCATCACAATGATTTGTTTTGAATACATCTAATGTCATCACAATGATTTGCTTTGAATACATTTAATACCATCACAATGATTTGTTTTGAATACATTTAATGCCATCACAATGATTTGTTTTGAATACATTTAATGCCATCACAATGATTTACTTTGAATACATTTAATGTCATCACAATGATTTGTTTTGAATACGTTTAATGCCATCACAATTTGTTTTGAATATAATTAATGCCATCACAATGATTTGCTTTGAATACATTTAATGCCATCACAATGATTTGTTTTGAATAAATTTAATGTCATCACAATGATTAGTTTTGAATAAATTTAATGTCATCACAATGATTTGTTTTGAATCGTCTAATGTCATCACAATGATTTGTTTTGAATATAATTAATGCCATCACAATGATTCCCTTTGAATACATTTAATGCCATCACAATGATTACTTTTGAATAAATTTAATGACATCATAATGATTACTTTTGAATACATTTAATGCCATCACAATTTGTTTTGAATACATTTAATGCCATCACAATGATTTGCTTTGAATACATTTAATGCCATCACAGTGATTTGTTTTGAATACATTTAATGTCATCACAATGATTTGTTTTGAATACATTTAATGTCATCACAATGATTTGCTTTGAATACATTTAATGCCATCACAATGATTTGCTTTGAATACATTTAATACCATCACAATGATTTGTTTTGAATCCATTTTATGCCATCACAATGATTTGTTTTTAATACATTTAATGTCATCACAATGATTTGCTTTGAATACATTTAATGTCATCACAATGATTTGTTTTGAATACATTTAATGTCATCACAATGATTTGCTTTGAATACATTTAATGCCATCACAATGACTTGCTTTGAATACATCTAATGTCATTACAATGATTTGTTTTGAATAAATTTAATGCCATCACAATGATTTGTTTTGAATACATTTAATGTCATCACAATTTCTTTTTTTGAATACATTTAATGTCATCACAATGATTTGTTTTGAATACATTTAATGTCATCACAATGATTTGCTTTGAATACATTTAATGTCATCACAATGATTTGTTTTGAATACATTTAATGTCATCACAATGATTTGTTTTGAATACATTTAATGTCATCACAATGATTTGTTTTGAATACATTTAATGTCATCACAATGATTTGTTTTGAATACATTTAATGTCATCACAATGATTTGTTTTGAATACATTTAATGTCATCACAGTGATTTGCTTTGAATACATCTAATGTCATTACAATGATTTGTTTTGAATAAAATTTAATGCCATCACAATGATTTGTTTTGAATACATTTAATGTCATCACAATGATTTGTTTTGAATAAATTTAATGCCATCACAATGATTTGCTTTGAATACATTTAATGTCATCATTTAATGTCATCACAATGATTTGCTTTGAATAAATTTAATGCCATCACAATGATTTGCTTTGAATACATTTAATGTCATCATTTAATGTCATCACAATGATTTGTTTTGAATACATTTAATGTCATCACAATGATTTGCTTTGAATACATTTAATGCCATCACAATGATTTGCTTTGAATACATTTAATGCCATCACAATGATTTGCTTTGAATACATTTAATGTCATCACAATGATTTGCTTTGAATAAATTTAATGCCATCACAATGATTTGCTTTGAATAAATTTAATGCCATCACAATGATTTGTTTTGAATACATTTAATGCCATCACAATGATTTGCTTTGAATACATTTAATGTCATCACAATGATTTGCTTTGAATAAATTTAATGACATCACAATAATTTGCTTTGAATACATTAATGTCATCACAATGATTAGTTTTGAATAAATTTAGTGTCATCACAATGATTTGTTTTGAATACATTTAATGCCTATTCTGCTGACCATTCAGGCATAAATTTGTTCTCTCAAAATCTGACTGGTGTTCAGCAGGTCCAATGCTAAATATCTTTGTCTGGGCTGTCTGGAATCTGTTGCAATACCAATATTGTCATCTTTAAGAAAACAGCAAGATGATTTTGTAAACTTCAGACCAGAAATTGTCATAACTAGGCAAATTGCTCATGTCACATTGCCATGCTACAACAGCATAGAATTTTGATAAGTATCCCACTGTTGTAGATTCTTTCACTAAATATCTGCCAAATTCACTGACCGTCTTGGGGATCTTCTGACACTTATAGGCAACAGGTTGTGAGGATATATCACTGGGGTAACAAAAGGCCTATTTTCTATCTCTGGGTTTTTGTTCTTTTCTGTTGATGTTACAAGAAGTACTTAAAGTCATGTTTTGCAAACATAATAATAATAATAATGAGGACTTTGTATAGCGCGTAATCTTTAGAAGCTCTAAGCGCTTTACAACATTAGACAACACCTATAAGATAAAAAACATAATGATATGATTACAAAAACAAACACCATGAAATTAGAAAATATTAAAAAATCATGCTTAGAATATTTAAGGTAGGAAACATTATTAGGTCTTAAAGTTTGTTCTTGCTTTTACGAAATACCTGATATGGCTTGCTTAGACCACCATAAATTCTAGTATTTGACGTGTTTCGCACGCCATAGTTTCTTGTAAATATACTTTTCCTTTTGCATTGCGTGATACCTTCATTGCTTGCATGGCACATGCATAATATATGTTAACGCACGCGACTATATACAGATATTACTTAGGAATCTTGACTGACACAGCCATTAGAGGGAAGCTCTTTATGTATTTAGCTGTCGGGGCGGGATCGCCAATATATCTTAGTTTGAGCCAAAGAGTTGGGTGAGTTATATTTTTAATCAACGTTCTTTAATTAATGTTCAGTTTCGCAAAACACGTTCAATGTTGTATTATACGTTGTTTTATCGTACTTGTAGTTGAATTCATCAAGAGTGTATGGCTTATGTAATTTGGTAGCGAGAGATGGTACGATTCGGATTATTAACAGGGATTTGAACATATATGCAATACTCCTGTTGGTAGGTCATCTTGTCACTATTATAACTAATACTGAAGACGTATTATGTACGTATTAGAGTTTTAGTATATCATATTTCTACTTTTTGTATGCCATTCATACGTCATAGTCGTACATAAGGAATATTTCAGGTGTGTTAGTATTAATCCATTTGAAATGCTCGGATATTTTAATCTAGATAAACACAAAGCATACTATTTGGAAAGTTGTTTCTTTTCATATTCAGCCAACTAGGTGTGGATTACTAGTTGTGGATAACTAGGTATGAGTATCTAGGTGTGGATAACTGTGTGCGGACTGACTAGGTGTAGCCAGAGGCCGTAGCAATAGTGATGCAAAACCGCCAGGAAAGTGCCACTGTACATGTGCATGAGAAGTCTGGATGGTTGAAGTGACTGAGCCAGGGAGCGGGTCAAAGAGCATATGAAATGTCAAGTAAACATCGGACATACATATAGAAATTTCATTATAGTGTTTGACTATAAGAATTTCATTATAGTGTTTGACTATAAGAATTTCATTATAGTGTTTAACTATAAGAAGGTCATAGTGTTTGACTAAGCAGAATTTCATTATAGTGTTTGACTATAAGGTCATAATGTTTGACTAAGAAGAATTTGATTATAGTGTTTGAATATAAGAATGCATGGTAGTGTTTAATTATCTGAGACAATTTTATAATTATTGAATATTTCAAATAAGTATCTGTTCTTCATCATAGTTTTCCACTGGATCCATATTATCTACCTTTGTATTTATTTTGATGTCATGTTACTTCATCATTAGTGTGAGAGAATGATACATCTTTTTATTGTCACTTGCATACGTGTTTGTTATTTCTTAAATACCAATTCCGTCTCAAAGGGTGTTAGCTCGATTATGTTACACTTGCAGTCAATATAAGTGAGTTTTGAGAGCACTCTTGAATGTGATCACTGTGTCTTTGTGTCTTAGTTCAGTGGGCAATTCATTCCACGTTGCTAGACCCTGGTATGCAAAAGAACACTGTCCATATGACTTTGTTTTCATAGTGGGAATAATGAGTATATGATTGTCAGAAGAGGAGCGTAAGTATCTTGCTGGTGTGTACACATGGGTGAGGTCGGATAGGTATGTTGGACTAGTGTCCGACAGTAAAACGTAGCACAGAGAACAAATTTTGTGTTTGATTCTGGATCGAATGGATAGCCAGTGTAGTGTACAGAGCAGCAAGGAGGTGTGCTCTGATCGTGGCACTCTAAGTATGATCCGAGCAGCTGTGTTTTGAAGTTTCTGGAGCAGATATTGAGATGAACCAGACAGAATTGAATTACAATGCAAATTGAGCTGATGCGTCTTAGCTCAAGATATGCAGCCTTGCATATATTCATGACATGTTGGTGCATTGAGAAAGTCCTGTCCGGAGTAACACCTAGGTTTTGTACTGATTGTGTGAATTTAATGTTGGTGTTGCTGATATTTATTGTTTGAGGTAAAGGATGTGAATAAGAAAGTCTTTGTGTTGTGATCAGAATGGCCTCAGTTTTATCATGATGAAAATGTCAGGGGATGGGGTTGTCAAAAATTATGATTTTGCATGGTATGTCATTTATGGCAGGCATGTAAGCATCAGTAACAATACTATCCAGAAAAAAGTTAAGAAATGGCACATTAAAATATTGCTGCTTTGCTGCTTACAAGATGCACAGCAGGATGTTAAATGGATTCAGTGATTTGTACAGGTCAATGACACAATAACACACTCTAGATTTAACCTTGGGTTTGTAACAACCACAATATCCACCAAAATGTTTACCTCATGAAAATGACTGACCTCACAGTATGTGTACATTACATGTCAAGAAAGATCTAAGTTAATCCTGCATGAACTACCAACAAATTAGGCATGCAAGATGGAACGATGCTAAAGTAATTGCTCACTTGTAGAAATTGAGGTGATAATTGACGATGTCTGCAATGGCCTGTGTGTCTGCAGCAGATCCTGAGCGGCAACAATAGATGTAGTCCGTAACTTTGGTCAGCTTATCTGTCACCCGGTTGGCTATATAGGCACTGTCAACAAAAAATGTACATCAAATGCTAAGCATATAGGTTATCTACCACATGTACTCAGTATAACTCAAGTACAACTGAAACAACAAAGACCATTATCTACTGTCATATACTGTGCCTGCAGATCAGGACTTATGCTGTTTGTTCTATTGATTACCCCTAACAAACTGCTTAGGTTCAGATTTGTTGGCACATTATGCAACAAAGTAGATCTGGGGCTGTGCAGTTGACAGCTGGATCCATCTTATATGCAAGTATATACAATCATAAAAAAGAAGCACTGAATATTACACCATTACCATTACAAGTCAAAACTGACATGGCATTATCTATCACTCCAAGCTACCCATCATAAAGACAAGTTTATGAAACTACATGTCTTTTATCAATGACAATAAATATAAAAATATTCATTGCATTTCACAGCTTTCTCACTTTTGGCATAGTTCTCAACCCTTTATGCAATGCAATTTTTTTTCTCAATAATTTTCACCAAAGTAAAAGCCATCAAAATACTTTGTTGAAAGTACATGGTGAAGAATTAAATAAATTTATACTGAAACTATTTTCAATTTACAGTCAGTGACCTTGATCTTGAGCTTCTGTCTCCAAACTCAATAGACTTCAACCCTGCTCCAAGTGCAAGCATACATGCCAACCCCTGCTGAGCAAAAGGTGTAATCCAAGTGGACAAAAAGAGAAATCCGAGCAGAAAAAGAGTAATCAACATATAGCATAATAAAATTCAAGGAGCATATGTACAAAATGATTTATTTACCCCTCTGATCTTTTAATATCAATTAATGCTTCAAGTTTTCATATATAGCACTTTTAGCTTTAAAAGCAACAGACTCTCATATTTAATTTCAAACACTTTGTACCAGCTGAGACTATGCATGCTTTGCACACCAGAAGAGCACTTAGTGCCGGGTTACTGAGCCTGGATCTGAATTCACTTTAATTTTTGTTAACAATACTGAACAATCTTTTTCAGTCAGCATTAGAATGGTAAAGAACCAATATTCCTTTCATAACCTGGCAAAGAAGAGGAAATTTATATCTTCTAGTTACTGGGTCTTTTAGCTGGTAAATAAGGTGCCATTGCACATAAAGTCTGTCCGCATGAAGTATCTTGTCTGGTAGAATGCCAGCTTGATACTTCAGGAGTTCTTCTAATTTATCGACAGCCTTTCCTGCAGCAAGGTGCATCAAATGTCAGGGACAACCTGATTTGTACACTGATGGGAGATAGTTTTCAAAATATAGAATGCAACTCCTTTATGAATTCCAGTCATCACTGATGCATTATCTGCTGAAAACCCCATACAGTTCTGCCAACTTAATGTTTATTCAATGGATTATCAAGCAAATCAAAAATGTTTTCTCCAGTGGAATCTACTGTTAATTATGGTAATGAAAGAGCACTCTGACTTTGCTTTTTTTGTTGTCAAAGTCTCTTACACAGACCGAGTAAAACTTTTTTCATTATAATCACTACTTTTGTCTGTGGCAATACTAAACCATCCAATTTTCATGGCTTCTGTAATTTTAAGTGAAGTGTTTTCTGCTAAACACCATACAATATTAGATGACCAATACTAAAATCCTTTCCACACAGCCTGCAATGGGTGTGTAGCTGCCACAGAATGGAATGCTGCATTATGTATTTATGTATTCATCTTTGAATCGGTTTTTGTCATTTTCTAATCCATCTGTGAAATTATTTGAAAAACATATTTGCGCTATCACATGCATCAACTATAATAAATATGACTTTACTTTTCACACCAAATACCAACAGACTGATTCTGTACCAGAAATGAATTAGAACAAAGAATCTGCAAAGATTAAAAAACCAGCATGTTCTCTTCTAACTAAGCCATATAGCTGCTATAAGTAGAAACAGAGGTCAAAAGTTTCAAAGTAGAAACCAGCATGTTTTTTGAAAAAAAGACAGCTGCTATAAATAAAACATGATACTGTTAGGAAAGTGCATGCAAGTCTATGGAATAGCGTATGTCGTAGTTACGTAGAAGCAGTCTTGTTTAGAACACGGTCTGTGGAATTAATGGGATGTTAATAAAAATGAGAAAACAAATTATGAATTTTTAGTCGAGGGGGGATATAGCAAAAATATGCAATCTGAATATGTATATGCATAAGACATAATTTAGTGAAAAAAGCATAATGATTACACCAAAAGCGTAATGGTTGGCATGTATGTGCAAGCCCTGCCTAAAGTTTGATTCTGGTGTGTAATGAAGAAGCCACGTGTAAGTTTGGACATGGCCTGTGACATGAAACTAATAGTATTATTATGCAGAAATGTTTTCTCTTCTTTCAGTCACAACTTTGATCTTTTCACCAAAAATCAGTCGCCTTCTTTCTTAAGCCAAGTGCAAGCCATCCATAATGCTTGGTCATTGTCTCTGATATAGAACTCCAAATTATTGTGCACAAATCACTTGCTTCTCCGCATCAGTGACCTTAACCTTTGACCCCTTTTTATCCCAAATTTGATAGGTTTCTTCCTTACCTGAAGTGCAAGTTAACACCAAAGCTTGGTAATGGTAGATGACTTGAGTTATAGTGTGGAATTTAACAAGTAAACAGACTGATGGAATCATCATGTAAAATAAACAATAATTTTCTAGAAATCTGTACCTATGATGATATTACGATATTACATGAAAATATGAAACCTCTTTTTGTCAATCAGAAATATGTATGCTGTTTTGCATACTGTATCCTGTGTCTGCTGAATTTCCAAACAAATAAAACAAGTAATAATTAATATTTTAATTTTCCACAATCACTTTTGCAGCAGTCTCCTATTTTTTGTGTTCTTGTTACAAACAAGTATAATTTCATGTCAAACATTTCACAACTGACAGAACAAAAACCATTAGATTTGTAGCAAAAAAGTAGAATTGTTTTGTAAAATATGTTGTTGTTTAACTTTTTTTTTACAGTTTGATTTTTATTTTCCAAATTTCTCTCCTGCTATTTTGAAACATAATAAGAAATGAGGATAAGGATGTAATCCGTTCTTCCAGTTAAGTGACCATGGAAGCAATCAGTAAGTTTGTCTATTACCCTGTTGTTGTCCTGGAATCAGCTCCAATCACCACACCCCCATCAAACTCTATTGCACATATCGTTGTCTGGAAAAGAGAAAAAGAAAAAAAAGAAACATTAAGTAAATGATTTTAAAAAAAACGAAGAAAAAAAATCGAGTTACTGACATTCTAATAAGTCCAGAGTGAACCAACTACCAGAAAGTTAGGCCTCTGCCATAACTGGCTGAAATAATGTACAAAATATACTCCTTCACAATACCATAAATGATTCAAATTTTTTTTACATAAAGACAATATCTTGGACCTTCAGATGCTGGTATTGGACCCAATATTCCAAGACTATAGCCTGCTATCCCTCCATAAAAAGCAATGGATTCTTAATTTTCTGGACCTCTGAATCGAGAACCAAGAAGTTCAATTTCCCAAAGTGGTTACAGATAAAAAAAATATTTGGCAAGAAAATTTATAGCATTAACGGAAACAAAATTAGAATTACGATCTTCAAAAATGAAACACGAAGAAAACAATTTAAATGAAACAAAACATTAACAATAATTACAATAAATTCAATTTTTATACATGTAGAAAATTTTATCATAATGACACCCAAATTCTGGAGACAAGGTCAAGGACTCAGTTTCAACAACCTAAAGAAAGCTTTGAATATCAATTAATATAATCTAATTAACAATGAGAGTAATTATGTGTATATGGGAGGAAATTAAAGTCTTACAACAAACAAGCTCCTATTCTTTGGGGATACTAAATATAGCATTGTTATGCCAGGGATTTACAAATCAACTTGTCTGTTTCCAGTGACATGCTCAAAGTCAGCTCTGGCAAGACTCCTTTCGAAGTAACTTGTCCATGAGCAAATCCCAAATCTGAGTTTGGGTTTGTTAGTGTTCTGTTACCTACTGAACCCAGTTTTGAGAAATAAGTTAGAAATATTCTACCTTATTATTTGATATTTGTATGTATCTAGGAATAGCCAACATTCAGGTCCCTAACATAGGCTTAGGCAGTATAAAGATTGTTTTGATGCACATTACTGTCTTCGGATGAGTAAGGCATTAATTGTTAATAATATAACTTTAAGATTTCTATGATAGGTGCATTTGGAAATAAAAGGTATTCATCACTAATGATTAACTACAAAAATTCATTCAAAGCATGATCAATGAACTGAAAATGTAACACCTACACATTATGTTTATAATCCATTGTTTATGTGGTAATAAACACGAGACCGATAACTAAATACTGCTTGTCAAACAGTTATGTGGATAAAAGTAAGTGTTCTCATTCTCAAAAGTCACATTGTCAAAGATTTTGATGGATGTCGAAGATTTCAAGGTGACTAGATGGTAAATGAAAACAGAAGCAGACGTGTGAGTGGACATAACAAACCCCAGAAGAACATGATAAAGTGAAATCATTCACAATTTTGTGACCCTTTTCAGTGATGAACTTATTTCTATATTGTTTTCCTTCTGGACGTATAATCAAACCTGCAGGAATATTAGAACTTTAATTGGGAAGATAAAGAATATTGCTAAGAATAAAAACACGATTAAAATTAAATTCAAGCAGCTCTGTTACTTACCGTTTAAAAAACATCTCTCTCTCTCTCAAAAACCTAGCTTATTTGAAACTAGTTTCTACTTTACCAATTTTGGGGCAAGCTTAGTTTTTCCAAGGGCATATCTAATTTTCCAGTCAGCTTTCCCAAGGCAAGCCAACTATTACTATTAGAAAAAATGCAAATCCCTGGTTACACTATTTACTTTTTAAATTTTCTAAACCCCTACGTTCTCAGAGTATATTCATTTTCTAACTTCTAGAGTGGACAAGTTTTTTATAATAAATTATTAACTACAATGTTCTTTTACCTCCAACCATGCAGGCAGGTTATTTTGATGCTAATGCTATGAATGCTGTAATTCTATTTTTCAATCCTTGTGCAGCGCATTCCTTTAAAGCAGGGAGAGAGAGGAATTTTCCATTTACTGTGATCCTGAATGGAGCATTTAATAAATGGTGAATAAAAATCACAGTGGCAGGCAATGACCCTCAAAATAAATGGCTTTATGTGTTCACATATCTACATGATGTTTATAAATGCTTACAAATGTATCCAAAAGATTTCCTGACAGTATCAGTCAAGTAGACAATTTAAACAACTGTGCTATTGTTATGTCTCTTCAAACTCTTTTGATGATGGCATCCAAGATCCATTATCTTCACTGCATTATTCAGAATAATGTACAGCAACAAATGATGACTGCAGTGAAGGAAATACATATTGGACTTGTGCTTTTGTCATTTATGGAATATTATCAAAAGGATTTAATCAGGTTATTGCTTTTTAATTTTCCAAATTAAATTAATGTGAAGAAAAGCAAATTTTAAAAGCAATAACTTGATTAAATAAATATCTCAGGATGACCTAGCAAATGAAACCTCTCTAAAATCAGTAAAACCTTTTCAATGCCTCCTCACCCACAATGATTTCTTATTCTAATTTGGCAAATATATCTTCTACTTTAGTTTGTATGAGATGTCCTTTTGTAGAGAGAAAAAAATTTTTTTTTTGTTTGGATTCAATTCAAACTAATATCTGTCACTTTTGCATACAGAACTTGAATCCCATACTTTCACTGCTGCAATGGCCTTGATAGCCACTAGTTTAAAATATTTAGAGGATCAAATCATACAAACGGTGAGGAAGATTTAATTATTTTGAGGTTGAATTAATGACATAACATACTAAATTTATGCAAAAACACAATATGTCCTTTAATGAATGTTTTATTATTTTCAAAAGTAGTTCAGAAAATTTGGATATTCATTATAATGAATGCTGGTAGATAAATAGTAACATTAAAGTTAAACCAGAGCAAGATTCAAAATAGAAAATTCCATGGTGCCTCTCATTTGGGCTTACCGTGATTATCAAACACATCATTTCTGTAGCATTACTAGTGCATTATTTTCCTTAGTCTATTTAATATGCTGCATCTCACCAAATTTTGGATGGTGAGCGTCATATGCCATTGTGATCCAAGGTACAGTGCTCCTTGTTTGTGGTCTTCAATTATCATATTTATTATGGTACAAAATTTTAAATCATCCAAAAAAGTACACTATCTTGGTATCTCCGTTTATATTCAATATATGTGTATCAATAAAGTGCTCTTCTAAATCATAAACTGACAAACATGTTTTATACCATCCTATCTTTTCAAATGGTTCAATATCCAATTCACAATTGCTACACAATTAAAATTCAGTTGTTTTTCTATTAAGGATATAATATATAAAAATTTGCTTAATGTTCACCAAATATTTCTTGGATACATGCACAAATATAAAAAAGACACCAACATTTCTTTGCCTTAAATGTAGTTCGTGTTTACTTTGCATTCTCGTCTCTTTCTTCACATAAAAATTACTAAACTTTCATTATATGTATGTGAGTTTTCTATCATGAATTCAGTAACATGGTCATTCACTCATACTTGCATTATATATGTCATTAATCATAAACCTCTATAAAGTACACAGACTGAAAGCATTACACACATTATGTAAGATATATCCATTACCAATTCAAGAAAAAGAAAACAAAATCAGTCTAGTAGATTACTAAATTTGTGTACCATTTGTCTTTACATGCAAATGTTACAATCAACAAAACTGAGAAACCAATATTTTATCATTACAGGGGGACACAGGTACATAAAATGCTTAACCACTTTATGAACCATGGTTCGAAATTCTCACAAGCCTCCATAAATACACGAGTTTCAAGACCCAATTCGGTTGTTTTAAATTAACGTTCCATGGTGACCATACTTATATGATAGCAGCTTATACCACTGCATGGTAGCTTCACTACCCAGCAGATTATAACTACCTGATTCTACCATGTATTATAATGGTCTTGCTGTATAATGAAAAAGTTAGCAGGGGGTCACGCTACCAGGCGAAGTGGGTGACTAAGTAGCCTAAAAAATGCAAACTTTGCCTTCTTGTGTTAGAAAAGTGAAAAGTACTTTGCCCTGTGATTTTTTTTTGTACACTGACTGATTTTACTTATTGAGATGCAACATCACATTAGCCAGGTTAGTTCTAGTGTTGTGTTGTAGCGAAATTTATTCATCAAGCCATAGATAGGTCAAGTTTTGATATCAATTATGCTGACAATCTCTTGCACGTTCACAGGCAAGTGTTTTGATAGTTGATTGACCATTAACCCTTTCCTGAGTAAGTTAGCAACTATCACGGCCTGATTTCCACATTATGAAAAAGAAACATACAAACTTGTGTTTTGCAACTTGAACAATTATAGCATGTAAATAGCAATTTGTGTCTTAAGAACAGAATTGGTGATCTGGGTAATTTAACTGCTTCTTGTACACTATTTTGTCATAAAATTAGTTTGAAACTATAAGTGAACCAGTAACAGGGAAATAATGGCAGACATCGCTGTGTCTGGGAACTCCCAGTTTATTACATTGTTTTTGTAAATCATCGGACAAATAAATTCATAAAAATATACAATTCATAGAAAGCAAAACCTAGCTATTATGCTATTTAAGATATAACTTTAAAATGCAATTATGTAGGTCAGAAACATATGGGACAATCTTTGTTGTGGAATTCGTGAGAAGCGTTGTAAGGTCAAAGTTGTTTTCTGACTTGACTTGTATTTCTACCTAATATTCAAGTCTAGCTTGCCCCCTGTGTTATCATTAGGGTGAAGTTTTTTTTTAGTACTCAAATAAATTATTTTTGGGGCCCTGAGTGGCCGAGTGGTCTAAAGCGCTCTCCGTTACGGACCACTGCCATCTCATCTCTGTCTGCATGGATTCGAGTCTAGGATTCTGCCAATGTGGGTATGTGAGAAAGCTTGCCAGTAACTTCTCATGGGTCGGTGGTTCTTCCCGGGTTCTTCCTCCACCATTAATACTGGCCGCCATGCATAACCTATTGTGTGCTGAAAAATGACATTAAACCACATAACATTATTTTTAATATTAAAAGTATATCTATATTATATTATTTAAACAGAATTAAGTTTTATTTTGTCAAATATAACCAATATATATTAATAACAATCTGTAACTTTCAGCATTTTACTAATCATGTGATGATGGATGTAGTTCTCAATGAAACTTATAGCTGAATCTGTGTAAACTGACTTCACTATTTAGCATGTTAATAACTAATAGATTCTTTATCTCTGTCAATATTGATTTCATTACACATTTGACATTATGGTTTTATCATTATGTATGGATTGATGTTTATCATCTTCTTTCTTAACCAAGTGTTTTAAAGGATTTTGGGAAGAATCAGCCCATAGCAGAGCTAACCTATTAAAATGTCATCAGATGACAAACTCTGTGCATAACATATTCTGACCATAATATACTCGACCCACTATTTATATAACAGCAAAATTTCCACCATTCTGTGTAATGAGTTATAAACTAGAAATTAAGGATTTACTAAATATACCTTTTGCTAATTAATTTTTAACTGAAAATACTTTTCTAAGAAAGTTCAGGCATTAATCCAGGCAACATCTCTTATTCAGATGAATAAATATAATATCATCAGGAGTATAATGATCAAAATATCAACTAAGACCATATACTTAATTCCTATTTTTATCATTTTTATGGGGTTTTTAATACTATTTTAATAGTGTTATAACATCACCTGATCAATTAAAAAATCAATCAAAACATGATAAGATATCAATATCGTTCAAGTAAATTAATGATTTCATTTATTACTATAAACTAATGAAACAATCCATTATATTCTTTATTTCTTTTTATGCTTACAGATCCAAATAGAGGAAAAATAAATCAAGGATCATGAAAATATTGCATACTTCCTCTTTAGTCTCATCTTATATATACTATTTATTTCAGTCCATGTCACATGCTCATAGTTATTAATAGAGTGGAGTGGCCTAGTGGTTAGAGTGTCTGCCTCAGATGCGGGAGGTTGTGGGTTCGATCCCCGGCTAAGTCATACCAAAGACTTACAAAAATGGTACTAACGACTGCCTTGCTTGGACTGGTCAGCCTGGTGTCAGGATAATGTGACTGGGTGGGACATCATGCTACATGCCTGCGGCATGATGCCCCAGTGCTAGACATCACTCTAAACTACCACACTGCAGGCATCATAACAATATGACTGAAAAATTGTTAAAGCTACATTAAAAATCCAAATCACACACATTAATAGAGTGGATGCAAATCACATCAGCAGTCAATAACAGAGAGTGGAGGCTTAAAGTGTTTTAATTCATATATTAACGATTAAAAAACCAGTCCTCAAATTCAAATGTACAAAGACATATTTAATGTGTAAATGTGACTTGTGTTTGAGTATATCGGAGTATATTTGGGTGTATTTGAGTAAAACGACGTACCGGTTTATCATTACAACTTTTGCAATGGGTGATCCTAAAAGAAATATGAAACTTTCAGGACTACAAAAAATAATCAACCAACACTGTTTTTACCACCCATCATATAGCACCAGCTATAACGCAAACCCTAACCCCCCATTACAATCTAAAATCTTTAAAAATGCACCTACTCCAATCAAACCCCCAAACCAAACGTTCAAAATGTGCACTTACCCGCGTGGCCGTGTAGGTTGTTGTAATAAAAATCTTCCCACATGTGTCATAATTATTTTACTTATTCATTAACGATTTTAAGAGGGGGGGGGTATCGTTGCTAAAGACTAATTATTTCCTCAAAACTGATTAATTCCGATTTAATATTTACAAAAACAAACAACATATCCTTATTGAATATAATGGAACAACAATGCTTACTCCTGTTTCATGCTCGGCTGTTAGCCAATCAGGTCTAGCAAAATCAGATGAATACATCGATGAGAAACCGCTGGTCATCGTCGCCATGTTTATAAGATACTTGACTGTATCTCACATCAATTTCACAGTCCTCCTAATTAATTGATTGTTCCTAAAACCAGTCGAAAGTGTTGCTGCCTAATATCCTCAAACTTTAAGCAATCTCGTAACGGAATCGTCGTCCCCACACACACACACACACACACACACACACACACACATATATATATATATATATATATATATATATATATATATATATATATATATATATATATATATATATATATATATATATAAAATGAGGACTTTGTATGGTGCCTAATTTTTAGAAGCTCTAAGCGCTTTACTGCATTAGACAACACCTACAAGATTAAAAAAATTGCTAATAATAATAATAATGAGGACTTTGTATAGCGCCTAATCTTTAGAAGCTCTAAGCGCTTTACAACGTTAGATAACACCTATAAGATAAGAAACATAATAATATTATTACAAAAACAAACAACATGAATTTAGAAAAACATTTTAAAAAATATAAAAAAACATGCTGAGAATATTTAAGGTAGGAAACATTATTAGGTCTTTACGTTTGTTCTTGCAGTCGAAATAAGTGAGTTTTGAGACCCCTCTTGAATGTGATACTATGTTTTTGTGTCTAAGTTCAATGGGCAATTCATTCCACGTTGCTGGACCCTGGTATCCATATGACTTTGTTTTCGTAGTGGGAATAATGAGTATACGATTGTCAGGAGAGGAGCGTAAACATCTTGCTGGTGTGTACACATGGGTGAGGTCGGATATGTATGTTGGACTAGAGTCCGACAGTGAAACGTAGCACAGAGAACAAATTTTGTGTTTGATTCTGGATCGAATGGATAGCCAGTGTAGGGTACAGAACAGCGGGGAGGTGTGCTCTGATCGTGGTACTCTAAGTATGATCCAAGTAGCAGTGTTTTGAAGTTTCTGGAGCAGATATTGAGATGAACCAGACATAACTGAGTTACAATAGTCCAGTCTTGAAAGTACTAATGAACATACAAGTGTTTTAGTGGCATCAACTGAAAGATATGTTGGTGCAATGTGAGAGTACTGTCCAGAGTAACACCTAGGTTTCGTACTGATTGTGTGAATTTAATGTTGCTGTTGCTGATATTTATTGTTTGAGATAAATGATGTGAATGACAAATTCTTTGTGTTGTGTTCAGAATGGCCTCATTCTTATCATCATTGATCTGCAGCTTGTTACATGTCATCCATGATTTCACATCAGAAATGCACCTCTCTACACCTTGGATGGTAGCATCAACTTCAGTTGGGTGGCTAGATTTGTATATTTGGGTGTCATCAGCGTACAATTGGTGAGACACTGGATGATGATCTATGACACTTGAGAGCGACCGAGTGTATATAATGAAGAGAATAGGCCCAATAACAGACCTCTGTGGAACACCACAACATAGATCAACTGGGCTGGAGTGTATTCCATTAGGAGATACAATTTGTATCCTGTTGACCAAGTAGGACTTGAACCACAGTAAGGCTGTATCATGAATGCCAAATACATGCTGGAGATGGTGAAGTAATATATAATGTTCTATTGTGTCAAATGCTGCAGGCAAATCAAGGAGGGTGAGGACTGTAATCTTTCCGCTATCCAACGCAGAGAGAATGTCATTAACTACTTTTAGAAGAGTAGTTTCAGTACTGTGGCAAGGGCGATATGCAGATTGTACATTGCTAAAAGGACTGTTTGATTTCAGATGAGATACGAGCTGGGATAGAACAACCTTTTCTAAGATTTTTTATATGAATGGGAGATTAGAAACTGGGCGGTAGTTCTATAAATCGTTATGGTCTAGTCTTGGTTTCTTCAGCAGAGGCTTTACAATGGCAGTTTTGAAAAATGATGCGAATTCCCCTGATGAGAGAGAGGTATTAATAACATCAATTAGTGAAGGCAATACTGGATCTAAGTAATCAAGCAGTAGTGATGTTGGAATTGGATCAAGTTCACGTGACTTTGGTGCACTCTTCATCAGGATTGTACATACGAAATCCATAAAGACAGGTTCAAATGCTGCTAATGGTTGCCGCTCAAATTCTGTATCCCAACTGTATCGTGACGACGTATCAATTGAAAGTGTGGTGTCAGGCTTATCTCTAATGGTCTGTACATTGTCACGGAGGAAATTTGCAAATATGTCCGGAAGGTTGACTGGAGAGAAGGTAGTTGGAAGTGGTGTAGATCTGTTCCTTGACATTAGCTTGTTAGTAATCTCGAAGAGCTCTTTGCAGCTGAAACTTTCCATGATCTTAGTAGTGTAGTGGGCTGATTTCACTGCATGGACTATATTTGTGACATAATTTCTTAGAGGCTTCATAGATTTGCTTATAAATAGTGAGTCTGGTGGAAAGCCAAAGCCTCTCAGCTTTACAACGGTCTTTTTTTAGCAATGCGAAGCTGGTCCCTAACACTGCTATACCATGGAGAACATTTTTGAATTGATACTCTGCACTTGGTAGCTGGGGCATGTTTGTCGAGTAATTAACGCAGGCAGTTATCGAGTTGTTCTGCTGTAGGAGGTAAGCAAGTTGTTGGGTTTGCTTGGATGTCGTGCATTGGTTTGGTTCTATTTATCATACGGAGGTTTCTCTTAGTAGCAGATAAAGGCGGAGCGTTAGGGACTGATACGTCAAGATGGTGTATAATGCAGAGGTGATCTGATGCAAGGTCATGGGATACCAGGGAGGACCGTAGAATGTTATCATCAGGTCTATGAAGAATCCAGTCTAAAAGGTGACCATGTTTATGGGTGGGTTGATTAACTGACTGAGGTTGAAAACATTAATGGAATCTATGAGTTTTGATGTATTCGGGTTTCCATGACAGTCAAAGTGAAAGTTGAGATCTCCAAGAATAATCAGGTTGCCACTTATCGAATTTCCGTAGTCCAAGAGATTCGGAAACTGCTCCAAAAAGAGAGATTCAGCCAGCTTGTTGTTTTTTTTTTTGTACTAGGAGGAGGGCGGTATAGGCAGAAAAAAAAATAGACTGACCTTTGCTCCAGTGTGAGTGTGGTTTGGACTAGTTCAAACGATGTGTGGTCGAAATTGAATGTTGTGGTGTGGTTAAGACGTTTAATCATGGAGTTCTATGTGATGACAGCAATTCCACCTCCACAAGAGTTACGGGGGAACGACTTGATGGAGTAACCAGTTGGTGTTAGATCCAGCACACTTGGGCTCATTGCATGGTGTTTTTAGCAATGTTTCTGTCAGGAAAAAGACGTAAATATTCTGGTCGTTGATAAAATTAATTTCTGTACGCTTTTCCGGTGGTCCTACTGATTGGGCATTGAATAATGCAATACGCAATAATATAAATTCATTACAATGTGGTTTCTATTAATCTCTTTTAAAGTCATATGGCCAAAATAGCTCATAAGGAGTGGACTAGAAGCACATACATACATACATACATACATACATACGTACGTGCATGAATACATACATCGTATGTACATACGTACATACATCATATGTACACGTACGTATGTACATACATACATCGTATGTACACGTACGTACATACACACACACACACACTCTGTGTGTGTTCTCTAATTGGAATTATGCCCTCTATTTCATATTATTCATATTTGCATTTAATATTGGATTTATATATAAACAATATGGTCTGGACAGAAATGCCAATTTTAACGATGCTTGAATATATGAATTAGGGAAGCAGCTCTATTGTTTCCACAAGGAGTCCTATTTTTTCCACAAAGGGATTATTGTCATGTTTGTCTTTTAAATGCGTGGTTTCATGCAAGTACGAAATTCAGGGAAATTGTCAACCCTGGGAAAACATTAGAGCGATAGATAATCTTACCAAAGGTCGATAACAGACCACCCATTTAATTTTCTGGACAAGGAGTTGGGGGGTGGGGAGGGGGTTATAACATTTTCTTTGATCATATTTTTTTTCTGTTTTCTTCTTCTGCATATCAGAGTATGACTATTTTTGTTCAAGCTCTTTGAAGACTGGATTTTTTTTCTCCAATCAAATACCATGACCATCTACACCCCACCGCCACAGGAAAAAAAAGTGATAGGTCTCTAATAAATCTGCATGTTCATAGGCAGGAGGAAAGAAAAATCAACTTACTCTTTATTTTCTTGTTCTGTATGTTATACATGTAAAAACACGAAAGTAGTTAAGTGGGCCACTTTACCGTCAATGGGAATTAGCAGTAGTGAAGGGGGATATTATAGCGTCAATGGGAATTAGCATTACAGACCCCCTTGGGAACATATAGCGTCAAGGGAAATTTAACATGGAGAAAAATCGTGGGAACATATAGCGTCAAGGGAAATTAACATGGAGAAAAATCGTGGGAACATATAGCGTCAAGGGAAATTAACATGGAGAAAAATCGTGGGACAATATAGGGTCTATGTAAATTTAACATGGTCAAAAACCCCTGGGACTATATAGGGTCTATGTAAAATTGAAACAGGGAGGGTCTCTATTTTTTTAAAAACTAAAATAAAAAATAAAATAAAAAAAAGGGGTAGGCAATGGAAAGGCTATCTCTTTTCGAGAAATATGGCTGGCCCTGAAAAGGGCCTTTGGGTTTTATGTTAATCTATTCATTAACATAAATAGCACCGCATTGGTCTTCTTCTTGTCCTTAGGCTACGTCTCACTGTTGGTCCGTAAATCAGCACTCTTTTTAGGCATCCTTGTCTTTCAACGTAGATCCTACGTATCCACAGGCTGGTGTTTGTCCTGTGGACAACGGTCCACTTCGATCGGACATACATGAGCAAGTCTGTCCGAAACATCATGGAAGACACAAGGGTGGATGACTCAACTGTGGTCCACATCTTGAAGCGACGAGAACAGGTGAATCAATGCAGTCAACGGCGCTTATTTATAGGTACAGGTAGGATTGAAACGGATTGAGTTCATTCACCAATCCGAACACGCGTTACAAAATTCAGCCAGCCGCATCCAATCCGAAGAGAGCAGTCTGTGACGTCACGTAGTCAATATAGATCTGCTAGCGCTTGTGTGCAGTCAATCTATGCGACAGTGATTCAACATGACGGAAACTCAGAAAACGATCCAATGGGGTGCACCAGCAGCGGAGACCGCCCAAGGGAACCCGGACTTACTTTCAGAAGAGGTGAATTGGGATTTTGTGGATTTTCTCTCCTCGCAAGAATTTGTTCCGGAACCTTCGTTACCTTCTTCATTACCGCAAGTGGAGAATTTTAGACAGAGACAGAAAGAAGAATTGGAGAAATTTATACAACGACAAAAGGAAGCGGAACAGGCTTTTCTCCTACAGCAACAGCAACAAGAAGAAGAGGTAAGAAAAAAACAACAGCAGCAACAGCAAGAAGAAGTTACAGCAAAGAAAATAGAGGGTGAGAATCAAACGGTCACGGTACTGTTAGACATTTTAGCGGAGTTAAGAAGTCTGAAACAAATGTATCAGACTTCTTTATCACGACCAAAGAGAATACGACCTTCCCGAGCTAAACACGTCAACCCTGTGACTAAGCCTACCGTACCACCCTTAGTGATTTCAACCCAATCATTATCATCATCATCAACATTACGCAGTCCAGAAGTAGGCCTTGGCCGTGGCAAAGGCATAAGGCAGTTAAAGTTGATTGCTTAAACTTACCCCTACATCATAAAGAGAAAAAGGCCCTTTTCAGGGCCACCCACATTTCTCGAAAAGAAATACAATTTGAATTTGCCAACAACTCAAAAAAAACCCACCCATTTTACCCTTATAGTACGTGTCTGTGTATGAGTGCGTGAGTGTACGTTCTTATTTTAAAATCACAACTCAAAGACACTTACCTTATATCATTAATTTATTCTTTTCTCCATATTTTTTACAATCCAATTCACAATTCACAACACAGCACTTTAATAAAAAAAAGTTCATTGACTTCTTCTGTCTCCTTGTTTAGTCTCTCTGTTTTTTGAATTTCTTCACCGTCTTTTCCTCATTTTCTTCCCTTCTTCTTTTCTTCTTCTCCTGTTTCTTTGCCTCTTGTAAATAGAATTGTCTTTTTTCTTCCTCTTCTTCCTCTAAAGAATCCCTCTCTTCTTTCGAAGAATCCCTCTCTTCTTCTGAAGAATCCTTTTTTTCTTCTGACTCCTCTTGTTTCTTTTTTGGGCAATCTGGAGACCAATGTCCTTTTTCTTTACAATAATAACAGGTATCTTGACTTTTGTCTTTTTTAGTCCCTGTTTTTGTTCTTTTTTGACGGTCTGGACACTCTGAAGACCAATGCCCTTTCTTCTGACAGATATAGCAAGTATCTTGACTTTTATCTCTAAAGGAAGGAGAGTAGTCCGTAGGTTGGTCTGAAGAGAATTTTCTAATGACCCCTCGCAAAGCTCTGACGAAACGTTCCATCTGGTTAGTCTCTTCCATCGTTGTGCTCGGCTTGAGAGTGAAATGAATAGTGAAAGGACAAGACACACACCCTTTTATATACGCTGGTCTGCTATGACTATAAAGAAGCTCATGGTGTTTGAACTTGAGTCATTTGACTTTTTGCTTTCAAGATGAAACGATCTAATTCATTCGAGAAGAAAGAAGAAGAAAGTAAGAGGCAGAAACGTGATCTATCGCCTCGAACCAGGGCTGAAATCTTGGCACAAATTCATGCCAGTGATTTTGAAGAGGACATGAGTGAACCAGAATTTGAAACCTCTAAACCAAGTTCACCACCCTTAGTTAGCCCTGAAAAATACTATTCCATTCGAGAGACGGAAAAGCGTTCCTCTAGAAAATTTAGAACCACGGCTTACAAATACACGGTGAAGTTTAAAGATTTCAAGTCCGAAGTACCGTTAGAGAAAGCAGAAGGGTTCATCACCGGAGTGTGGGATTCTCTGCTCACTGCACTCAAGCGACAATGTCAACCCAAAGAAGACGATCGCTTGAGACTTTCCATACAACACGACGGTTTGAAATCCCCTGTTTGGATCGAGTTTAGCACCCCTGCAGAATTGACCGCTTCCAAAGTCATGGACAAGATTCAACACGTGCAACAATCTAATGACCAGTTTGACATCACCGATGGAAAAGCCACATTGGACATGACCCACGTCTCTCCTCCTCAAAGGACCGGACGCAAAAAGATGTTATTGGTGAACGACCTTCGCAGCATTAAGCGTAGCCTTGTCCAAATTCACAATCCTCATGACCAGATGTGTTTAGCCAGGGCCATCGTGGTGGGACGAACCTATGCCAACAAGAACGACACGGCAGAATGGAAAAGAGTCTGGAAAACTATTCAATAATCGGACCGAGCCAAACAACGAAGCGAAGCAGAACTCCTGTTGCAACAAGCTGGCCTGTCCAAAGACACACCCTGTGGCATTCCTGAAATGCAAAAATTGCAAGATGTTCTAGCTCCACGCTACACCTTGAAAGTGCATCCTCAAGAAGTGCGCGGGTCTCTGTTGTTTCGAGGGCAAGATTTTAAGGACGGAAAATACATTCACGTTTATCATCACGATGACCATTTCGATACCATTACCAGTATCACCGGATTCCTGGGATACGGTTATTACTGTGAGAAATGTGACCATGGTTATAATAATCGAGAGCAACACAAGCATTGTGGATCGAAATGCACAGGATGTTTGGCCTCTTCACCCTGTCTGAGCGAAGAACCAGTGCCTTGTTCAACTTGTCTGCGCACGTTTGTCAGCCCTACCTGTTACCAACAACATTTGAAGACGCAAGGTTCACAGAAGAAATGCGCTTGTCAACTGCTGAGATTGTGCCCCGCGTGTGAACAAGTCATACGTACCAATAATACCAAGGCACACGTATGTTCAGGAAAGAAAAAATGTCACATTTGTCACCACATCGTGGACTTGGAACACCAATGTTACGTGCAAAAATACCAACCCCCACCAGAGAAAGAGGACGGTCACAAGAAGAAAGGCAATTTCATCTTTTTCGATTTCGAATGCATGCAAGAGACCGGCATTCACATTCCTAATTTCTGCGTGGCTCATCGAGCGTGCGAGAAGTGCATTCAAGAACCTATCTTCAGTCATTGCCCTCACTGCAGCAAGATTCCCGGAGGGCGTGAAAAAATCTTTCGGGGGCCGAACACGTTAGCCGATTTTGCCCAATGGGTCTTAGACCCCGTCGACAAGACGTGGAGCCAAGAGGACATCGAACGTTACGGAGATTGTCATCGTCATGCCACGGTGATGGCTCACAATTTCTCCGGATACGATGGACAGTTTCTTTTGAGGTACTATACGGAACAAGGCACCGAGCGTCCTAAAGTGACTTTGAACGGAGCCAAAATCATTTTCATGCAAGTGGGACAAGTACAGTTTAAAGATTCGATGAGTTACTTGGCCATGCCTTTGAGTCGAATGCCTAAAACGTTTGGAATGACAGAAATGGCTAAAGGGTACTTTCCACACTTTTTCAATACGGAAGCCAATCAACACGCCGTTCTACCCCATTTACCTGAGGCTCACTATTACGACCCCGACAACATGCGTACCGAACAACGAGAAGCTTTCTACGCTTGGTACCAGGCTCACGCCTCGGACCCTTTCGACTTTCAGGAAGAAATGCTAAAGTATTGTCGTTCCGACGTGGACATTTTACGGCGTTGCTGTGGAAAATTTCGAGAACTGTTCATGGAACACGGAGGGGTCGATCCTTTGAAAGAAGCTTGCACCATTGCCAAAGCGTGTTCCTTAGTGTACCGCCAACGATTCATGCCTGAAAACACCGTAGCTGTCATCAGTCCTCAAACGACCCACTATGTCAAACGTCAATACTCGGTCAAAGCCCTACGTTGGTTACATTACTTGTGCGACAAGGAAGACAAGTGGATTCAGCATGCCCGCAACGGAGGGGGCGAAAAGACCATCGGAACGTATTCGGTAGATGGCTGGGACTTAGAAAACCCCAAGATCGTGTACGAGTTTAACGGTTGCTTATTTCACGGATGTCCCGTCTGTTACCCTGACCGTGGCACCAAAAATCAGTTTTTGCAACGAACCATGGAAGACTTGTACCAGGACACTTGTCAGCGTCGCCTAAAGTTAGAACAGGAAGGATACCAAGTGGTGGAAATGTGGGAACACGAGTACGATCACCGTATGAAAACCGATCCCGAGTTTAAACGCCTCGTGGAAAGTTACCAGTTCATGGACCCGCTGAACCCGAGGGATAGTTTGTACGGAGGAAGGACCAATGCCACCTGTTTGCTGTACCAAGCCGACGAAGAGAAAGGAGAAGAAATCAAATACTTGGACGTGTGTTCGCTGTATCCCTACGTGTGCAAATATTGTCGCTTTCCTGTAGGGCACCCGCAATTGTTGACGGAACACATCGACCTGAAAAGCATTCGACAATACGAAGGCTTGATGAAGTGTAAAGTTTTGCCTCCCACGAACCTATACCATCCCGTCTTACCTCACCATTGTCAAGGCAAACTGATGTTTCCCTTGTGCCGTACTTGTGCCGAAACGTGCAACCAAGACCAACCTTGCCATCACAGCCAGGAAGAACGGGCCTTGACGGGAACCTGGGTCAGCGTGGAATTGTTCAAAGCTCTGGACATGGGATACCAACTGTTAGAAGTGTACGAAATTTGCCACTTTCCCAAGACACAACAATACCACAAGGGTGATCCCAGTCAGAAAGGCATTTTCGCTGACTACGTGGATGCCTTTTTGAAACTGAAGCAAGAAGCCAGCGGCTATCCGTCCTGGTGTCACACTCCCGAAGACCAAATAAAATTCAAAGAGAAATACTACGAACAAGAAGGCATCACTTTAGACCACATCGAGAAAAACGAAGGCAGGCGATCGTTTGCCAAAGTGATGTTAAATTGCTTGTGGGGTAAAATGGCACAACGACCGTGTTTACCCAAGACGGAATATTTGACAGAACCTTCCCGCTACTTCCAGATGATTCACGACAAAACCAAATACATGAAACACGTGGACGTCGTTCGAGAGAATTTGATCTTGGTCAATTACGAAGAAGATCTGGACTTTGTACAAGACGACCCTTTTGGAAATGTCATCATTGCGGCTTACGTGACAGCCCATGCTCGCTTAAAATTGTACGAAGCTTTAGAACTGTTAGAAGAACGCGTCCTGTACTTTGACACGGACAGTTGCATTTACATCCATCACCCGATTCAACATCACCCTAACATCGAAGGAGACCGTTTAGGAGCCTGGACAGACGAGCATCCCAATGACAAGATTCTAAGTTTCGTCAGTGGCGGTCCCAAAAATTACGGCTACGAATACCGGGACGAACAAGGAGAAGTGCACACGACGTGCAAAGTGAAAGGGCTGACTCTGAATTATCGTACCAGTCAAGTGGTCAACTTTGGGGTATTGAAAGAAGCCTTGCAATCTGGAGAGGATGGAAACTTTAAAGTGACCACCTATCAACCCAACAAGATTGTACGTTTACCCACTCACCACATCGTCAGTCGGCCCTTGGAAAAAGTCTATCAAATCGTGTACCAGAAGCGAGTGCGACTTCCCAATCATTTCACCTTACCGTATGGACACGTTGGTATAAAACATTGGTTGTAAGAGGATAGTCACCCACCAGAAAGATGACTTCGCCACAGCAAGAATCGAGTGAGAAACCCAATGAGAACTCCAAGTTCAAACCCTACCATTTTCCAGTCTTCTTACCTGACTATTGTGATTGTGCCCGTCGATTGGACACGTTTCAGAAATGGCCTACGGATAGGGAAGGATTACCTTCTTCGCATGTTTTAGCTAGAACAGGATTTGTCTACTTGGGACCTGAGTCAGGATTGGGATACGAGGTACAGTGTTTCGCTTGTGGACTGAAGTTACGAATGGATCTATGTATCTATAAAGATTCAGCTATTCTGGAACATACTCGATGGTCTCCGCACTGCCCTTACCTTTCTATGGCCTTTCCACCCATCACACTACGGTACAATGTTGACGGTACCTTAGAGACGGTACCTTCCAGAACAGGACATAAAAAACGTAAAAAAGGAAAGATGTACAAGCTGGAGACTGCATTGCGACTAGTATAAAAAAGGGGCTATGGTCAAGATCGATAGTTCATTGTGACTACCAAGATCGAGCGAACAAGATGAATACTTTGAAAGAGACATCGTTCCAGTTTGGGGATTGTAAAAAAGTTGTATCTTCCTCTAGTGTGACTAATATTGGATGGATAAGACCCAGGCATTGCGACGGAAAATGTCCGGAAGGAAACTGCGATTGTCCATGTGGTTACCATTGTAATTGCGTAACGGAGTTTGCAGACGAGTGCGATTGTGAGCCTTGCGATGGGTACGATGCTGTACGTTGTGACCTGAGCGATGCCGTAAAGCATCATGGGAACTTTAGTGTCCCTACCCCTATCATGGAAAGGGATGCTGTGCGTGTCAAACCTGAGGGATGCGAAAGTGATGCCGCTCGTCCTCTTGGACATTTTACTGGGTTTCGTTTTAAAGGGGAATGTTCACCTTCACGTCTACCCCCCTACGGATGTCATCCAGCCCTGAGCAAACTCCTACCCATGTCACTCAACCCTCATCGAAACGAACCTGTGAAAGACGAATATTCGTTCCCTGTGCGTTTGTCGGAATACTGCGACTTTGAAAATCGTCTTCAATCGTTCAAAGGAAAATGGCCAAAGTATCTGGGAGGACCGACCCCCGAAGAATTAGCCAGAGCCGGATTTTTCTACTTGGGCGAAGGAGATAAAGTCAAGTGCTTCAGTTGCGGTGTGTCGCTTCACCACTGGGAACCGCAAGATTCGGCCTACGTAGAACATGCTCGATGGTCACCGAATTGTCATTACTTACCCTTAGTGGGACCGAGACATTGAAGTAACTTACCATGTCGTTGACGAAGAAGAAACCAGATTGGCTAGGAGTCAAATGTTGGACATCACCGAGACCAGTATTTAAACTTCATTTCAAAAACGGTATTGAATCATTACCTAAAGAACTACAAGAGAAGATTTACAAGGAAGTTTGGCAGGGGTTTGCCAGAGTGAAATCTCAATGGGTCACTGTAGAACTTTTGTGTCGAGAAATTCATAAGAGGAAAGTGAAAAAAGTCAACCAGTGTGTTAGATTTCTTTGGGTCAAGGGTGCATTCATCCTATTATATCGCTTTAGACCGTTTACATCAAAAGAGTTCAGTGACATTCTTGGACGTTACCCTGAATGGCAGTGGTCAGAAATTACTCACTATGTGGATTACTTTTGTGAATTGTACAGACTGACCTATTCATGAGTACTTTACAAGAGAACATTCGTGCTTTGCCTGTGGAATTGAGAGAAAGGATTTACCGAGAGCTGGTGAAAATACAAGTGAAACGTAAAGAACAATTGCATCCGATACGTCACCAGATCTTTAACCACTGGTACCTGAATGGTATAAGAGAACTGATTCGTCAGAAATTCTTTCAATGGTCAGACATTGTTCAAAACTTTGAGGTCGCTAATGATCGACATGTTCATGATTATGGTTACTTCGAGATTCACCTAGTGCAACGCATTGAGGAAGACAAGTTAAAGGATTACAAACATTTGTTACGTGGAATCTACTTAGAGGAAGAGGAAAGACCTAAACGAACTCTGACGTTTCGGTTACAGTATGCAAGATCTAGATTCGCTACTGGAGAACGAAGATCTCTGGCTACAAAGTACGTGTATTGCATCCGAAAAAAAGAGAATATAAAAACAGGCTGCCATGCCACGGTTTATGTCACATGTCATCCAACAGATTCCGTGGAAGGAACTCAATGACCATATTCAAACTGTGGATCATTACCATCGATTATTACAAGAACTGTATCCATTCAATTTGGGACGACAAGTGGTGTGTGTCTTAGTGACTTGTTTTCTGGGATTTCGTTTACCAGCCGATTCTTTGTGGACTCTTTACGATCAGTACTTACCACCTCCATAGCCTTAAATGCTCACGAAAAACTCCTTTTGCTCAAAGCCTTGCGGTTTCATCTGGATACTTCTCGACCTCAACAGGAAAAAAAGATTCGTCAACTTTTAGCTACCCAAGACGTGTATGACGATGTGTGTGTAGCTTGTGACTTACATCCCCATTGGACAGATGTCCGTGCCTGGAAAGAATGGGGTTTTGAGGCTTGGACCCAAGAAGTGGCCCAGTATGCACGAGAGTTGTTCAAGGAAAAAAGTTACTTTTCAACCCGTGTTAGTGACGGTGCCAGAAGAACCCGTCACCCAGGACAGGACTGTCGTGGACAGGCCTGAAAGACCCTTTCGGGAGGACACTTGTGTGACCTTACCCCCTACTATAGAACTGGTTAGAACATTACCCAAAACATGTTGTACAGACACTTGTGTTTATTCCACGTTCATAGTTATCATGTGCCTTTTATCCTTGTACTTAAGCCTTTGGCTTTTATGTATTTTTGTCTTTCATATTCGTGTTTGAAAAAAACATTCAATAAACGTGTTCTGAAAAAGTATATAAACTCTTGTCTTGTTTGTTTTTTCGTGTCACAAGTGACATTTCTCACACCATGGCTACCTCTGCTGTCTCTGCTCCCTCTTCCTCTACTGTCAAAGTCATCGACGAACACTTAGATCGTGCCAGTTGGGAGGCTTTGTATCTTCGCCATCCCTTTAACATGCTCATTGCTGGACCTAGCGGTTCAGGCAAAACCGAATTCGTCAAACGTTTGATCGAACATAAACATCATTTGATCGATCGACCCCCTCAACGGATCGTGTGGTGTTACAAAGAGTGGCAATCGGCGTACAGCCTCTTGCGAGAAAGTCAAGGCGATTCCATCGTGTTTGTGGAAGGCATTCCTAAAGAAGACGACGGCATCGTCTCTGACTCCCGTCAAACCCATTTGGTCATTTTCGACGACATGTTAGGAGAAGACGAAGAAGAAATTAAATTGTGGTTCACGCGCAAAGGGCATCACCGTAATTCCAGTGTCATTTACATCACCCAAAATTTGTTTCAACAAAGTAAAGCCCATCGCACCATCAGTCTCAATGCACATTACGTGGTCTTGTATAAAAGCCCTCGAGATAAATCGCAAGTGCAAGTCTTAGCCAAACAGTTAGGAACGCCTTGGCTGACTCAGGCGTACGACGATGCCACTCAAACGCCACACGCCTATTTACTCGTCGATTTGAAACCTACGACTCCCGAGGATTTGCGATTTCGTACCCACTTGTTTCACCACTGGTGCCAAGACGGAGGGCCTGTCCTGTACACGTCTCCGTCCTCGACTTCATTTCACTCCCCATAAAAAAATCTATAAAAACCTCAGACCCTTTTTCGTCTGTCTCACTCTCAGTGCGAACATGACGTCCCTTCAGTCGCATCTTCCCGTCAAATTGATTCGTGCCTTGTATGGCATCAGTCGAGAAAAAGATCCACAAACACGAGCTCGTGTCTTAGAAGCTAGTCTCAAAGAAGTCTTACGATGATTCACGGTGACGGCACGTCAATTACTCCAAGGAATCATTCAGATTCCTCATCAAACCCAACGCTTTTTCGATCGAAACAAAGTCGCTTTGGTCCAACTGGCCGATCCCCGCATCGACACTCAAACCAAAAAACAAATCATTTTGAAACCTGGAGGGAGCGGTACTCTAGGAGGGGTCATCATTCGCTCACTCTTAAGATGGGATCCTAATGCCCCCAAAGTTATCCCTAAGACAAAAGTCCAACGAAGCCCCAAGAAGAAAAAGAAAAAGACCAGGTCCCCAAAGAGAAGAACTTCTCCAGTGGCGGGACCCTCCTCTTACCAGACACCACCCCGGAAAAAGAAAAGAAGCCCCAAGAAAAAGAAACAGAGAACAAGTCCCCAGAAAAAGAAAAGTCCACAGAAGAAAACTAGTCGCAAGAGAGGCACTGCGGCCAGGACGCAGCCTTACACTCGCAAACCACGACCTGCCACAGCGGTGACTGTGTCTCCGACAGCCTCACGTTTATCCACTTCTCCGTTGATGTCACCAGGAACTGAAGAGTACTTGGAGACGTTAATCACACCAAGAACTTCTCCGTTGATGACCCCCAAAAGAACTTCCCCAGTGGCAGGACCCTCCAATTTAGTGGCAGTGGCTGCTGCTCACAAAGTACCTTCTCCCAAAATCAAAGTCCATGAAAGATCGGGCATGTTACAAAGTTTACTGGATTTGTCCAAGCAAGAACTGACTCGATTTAGTCCGTTACGTACACCTGCACGACGTGTCATGCCTGTCCTCAAACTGATACGCCGTAAAGACAATCAGTGGCGACGCGTTCCAGTATAAAAAAGGTGTGTGACCAAGTAGGGTATCAGTGTTCTTTTGGTGCTCCTGAAGACTCAAAGATGTCACCCTCCAAAAATCCCCAAGGAAAGAAAAGGAAAGGACTGCCACCACGTTTAGCCAAACATGGGGACCTGTTATCTGTCCTGTCCAAAGCTTCTCCACCCCTACGAAAAAAACTCATTCAAACGGCCTCCAAAGAGGTCATCGATACCGTGTGCGAATGTTGTTTGAACGTTTTGAAAGGCACGATCCCTTTGTCCAAACACCAGAAACAATGCTTAGGCAAACATCGTCACGTTCTTCGCCAAATGGTTCAAAAGAAAATTCCCATTCGTCAAAAAAAGATGTTGGTCCAACGTGGAGGCATTTTGCCTCTCTTGTTAGGCCCCATACTGAAAGGAGTCTTGGGAACCATGTTGGGAGGACTGGTGGGAGCAAGATAAAAAGGCCTTCGAAAGTCCCAAGATCTCAGAATCGACCCCTGACAACCCCATGGAAGGACGAAAACTAGCTTTAGTGCCTTACAAACGATGGATGGAATACCATCGGTGGCAAGAACAACGCACCCCGCATTTACCTCCCAATCCCAATTTGAGCGAGATGTCCCAGTTACAACACGAATTGCAGTCCTTGATGGATCGCCAAGATTTGTCCGAAACAGAAAAATCGCAAAAGTACGGTCAACTCTTGCAACGATTGCAACTCTTTCACCAGAAAGCTTTAGACGAAACAGCTCTACCCACTTTGAAAGATTTTAAGACCTTGATGAAAAGTCCAGCACCATCACCAGTACCAGTACCAGTACCAGTGGTCAAGACAGAAAAAGGAAAAGAAGAAGAAGAAGGGTTTCAAACTCCACCAGAAAAAGTACAGAAGTTAACAACACCACCTACCTCCAGAATTGGATGGATTAAAAAGATGATGGCCCCCCCTTCTTCATCACAAGAGAAAAAGAAAGTGAAGACAGAAGTGAAACAAGAACCGATATCCCCCGCTCAGACATCCTCCTCCTCTTCGACACCTATTGCCGGTCGCACACGCAAAGCCTTGCAATCCAAGAAAATACCCCAAGAGAAAAAGAGTAGCCTCTTCCAAGAGTGGGTGCCTTATTAAGACACCAATCAACACAAAAAATGGAAAAAGTCTTAGCTAGCATTTACTACGATCCCTCCCATCCTGCAGGTTACGCAGGAGTTCAAAAATTGTATCGTGCTGCCAAAACGCAACTGAAAAGTCTCCGTTTACCTCAAGTGCAACGATGGTTACAAGAACAAGCTACCTACACTTTACACAAACCCATTCGACGCAAGTTTGCCAGAAGTCGTACCCGAGTGGAAGGCATCGATCATCAATGGCAAGCCGATTTAGCCGATGTCTCTCATTTGGCCAGCTACAATCGTGACTACAAATATTTGTTTTGTGTCATCGACGTTTTTTCCAAATTTGCCTGGGTCGTGCCCTTGACTTCCAAATACAGCAGCGAGTTAGTGCGAGCCCTACAACGGGTGTTGAAACAAAGCGGTCGTCACCCTCTTCGATGGCAAACGGACAAAGGCACCGAATTTCTGAACCAAGCTTTCCAAAAAGAATTAAAGAAACGTGACATTCATTTTTTTACCACCGAGAATCCCGAAACCAAAGCCAGCATCGTGGAACGTTTTCAACGCACTTTGAAAGAACGCATGTGGAAATATTTTACGCATCACCACACTCTGAAGTACATCGACATCTTACCGTACCTGGTGCAAGCGTACAACCAATCTTACCATCGAAGCATTGGACGTGCCCCGCAAGACGTGACTCCCGACAACGAAGTGTTGGTGTTTGAGCGCCTGTTTGGTACGTCCCCGACGAGGGCTGTCCACAAGAAAAGTGGAGAGTTGGCCGTAGGAGATTGGGTGCGCATTGGCAAAACCAAACGCACGTTCGACAAAGGTTACTTACCTAACTGGACGACCGAACTGTTTCGCGTCACTGGACGAGTGCATGGCCGTCATCCTGCCGTCTATAAATTGGAAGACATGAACGGAGAAGTGCTCAAAGGAACGTTTTATTTACCCGAATTACAACGTGTCACCAAAAAAGAAGACGACGTGTACGACATCGAAAGCATTCTCGAACGCAGAACCCGTAAAGTGGGCAAACGACGTGTCAAAGAAGTCAAAGTACGTTGGAAAGGATATCCACCGAGTTTCGATTCTTGGATCGACGCTTCGCAAGTCATCGACTATAAAAAGAAGAAGTGACCATCATGCCCTTTCACACAGCAGACGCAGCTACGTCGACCACTCCTTCTTCACCCAGTTCTTCTGTGCAAGATTTACAAAAACAACCCTTGTGGGTGTGGTGTGGAGAACGTGTGCCTAAAACGCAAATCGTCTTTTTCTGCCAAATCTTCGTGGTGTATTGTGTCATCGGTGCAGCCATTGCCAATTTGAGTTTGCAACAAGGAGACAAACAATTGTGGACCATTTTATTGAGCAGTTGCATCGGTTACCTGCTTCCCAATCCCTCCCTGAAATTCTCCTCGAACGGGAACGTTGTGTCCAGTGCCAGTGCCAGTCACCACTCCAACCACAACCAGAACCCCATTTTGGGCGGAGACACGCCTCTGACGTCCAGTAATAACCCCTCGGACAGCCACAGAACTCTGGAATTATGAGTCACGAAAACCAATTTTACTTAACCTTACCCAGTGACAGTTCCATGGAGGTGTTTCCCCACAACACGTTGTGCTGTTACACGGCCAAATTACCTCAAGCCATCCCCTAGATCACGAAGCCCATTGGGAAGTGGCTTTAGTAGAAATGATTCACCCTACACAAATCCAAAACATCACCGAAAAGCAAAACACTTTTGAGGTCGAGATCCTGAACCAACAATTGCAAGACACCATGAATGAAATCAGCGGGTTTTCAGGGATCACAAGAACATCCACCATCAATCCAACCTTCAAAATCTACACCTTGAAAATTCCGGCAGGGTTTTATTTTAGTGGCCAACATTTGGTGGACACTATTGCGGGCAGGTTCGAGTTCGCCTTTGGCAAAGCCCTGAACAGAGTCAGAAAAAGTGTCACCCTGGAGTACCATAAAGTGGCTCGTCGCTTCCTAATGAAATTTCAGGATACCCAAACGTTGTCCATCAGTTTTAATCGTGACTTGCTTGATATTTTAGGTGGAGACACAAAAATGGCTCCAAATCCGAAGATCAACAGCAATACGGATTTTTACAAGTTCTTTCGATTCCCTGTAGAACTGAACCAAGGACTGAATTTGATCTTCGTGTACTCCGATGTGGTGGAGTATAACGTGGTGGGACACACCTCCGTACCATTACTGCGTGTCATTCCTTTCAAAGTGGATAGTACCACGACCAGTGACCAGGAAGGTGGAAACACTTACCACGTCCACCGGGAATTTGTCCATCCTCACTATTTACCCGTCAGCAAGTCGTATTTGGACACGGTCAACATTGCTATAAAAGGAGATTTGGGACAAAATATTCCATTCACCAAAGGAAAAGTCACGGTGAAACTCCATTTTCGAAAACGGTTCTCTCACGACTCGTAAGTAAGTCATGTATCCAGTGTACCAAGGGGTTGCTCGACAGCGAGGACACGGTTTAGGAGACATGTTAAAATCGGCCTTTCGTTCGGTGGCCCCGGTGTTGAAACCGATGGTGACACGCGGATTGCACGCCTTGAAAGATGCGGCACTGACGCAAGGCAAAGAATTTCTCCAAAATGTCATCATCGACAAACAAAACCCTAAAGAAGCCTTCATGAGGGCAGGCAAAAATGTCTTGCTGCGAACGGGTAAAGACATTTTGGGCCGACGAGACACACCTATAAATGCCCTGCACGCTACCGAGTCAGGCATTCAGCAAGGACAAGGCAGAAAGAGACGACGAAGAAGAAAACACCCTTTCACTAGACTTCAAGCTAGAAAGGCCAAGAAAAGAAGAACCGTTCGAGACTTAGACGTTTTCGATTATTGAAACACAAAAAATGATGCACCGAGAGTCTTGCGCTTGTTCCAAGACGGAACTGGATCTGTTTGCCATGCCCCCCACCATGATGACGATGCAAGAATCCCAGTGGGTAGAATTTCACCCCGTCTCCTCATTGACAGCCTCAGCTCCCATCGAGTTTGAAATCAAAGGACAGCCCGAAGATTACATCGATCTGAATAGCAGTTACTTCTACTTGAAAGTCAAAGTTGTCGATGAGGATAATTCGCCCCTAGAAGATACTGATGTAATAGCTCCCGTCAACAATTTCATGCATTCCTTGTTCAGTGGAGTGGACTTGTACTTGAATAACAAACTAGTCAGCAGCAGCATGGATACTTACCCTTATCGAGCGTACCTGGAAAATCTCTTGACGTACGGAATAGACGCCAAGAACACTCATCTCAATGCCTGTGTGCTATGGGAAGCTGACGAAGCAGGCCAGTTTGAAGAATTCGAAATTGATGCAAAAAAACCACCAAACAATGACGGATTTATAGAACGAAGAAACAGAATCATAGAAAACAAAAGTTTAGAACTGATGGACCGTTTGCATTTGGACATGTGGTTGCAAGAGAAATATTTGCTAAACGGAGTGGATGTCCGCCTGAGACTGAATCGTAGCAGTGCCGCTTTCCATTTGATAGGTAATGACGCTTGCAAAACTGACATCGAGGTGGCCAGGCTCTACGTACGACGCGTGGAAGTGTTACCTAAAGTGGGTAACGACATCAGTCAAACATTGAGCAGAACGACCGCTAAGTATCCCATACGACGCGTGAAAGTGAAAACGTTCACCATTCCCAAGGGACAGCGATCCATGATCCAAGATCATTTGTTCCAAGGACAGCTACCCAAACGTTTGATCGTTGGTATCGTCGAGAATGAAGCCTTCAACGGAAATCTGAAAAAAATCCTTTCTACTTTAAACACTTTGACGTGACCAAGATCGAAGTCAGTCGCGATGGCAAGACCTTGTGTACCCGACCTTTCGAACCTAACTTTAAAGAGAAGAATTACTTGAGGTCGTACTTGTCCCTGTACGAAGCCACGGGACAGTTAGGAACCAACACCAGTCACGGCATTACGTACGACGATTATGACGGAGGGTATGCTTTGTGGGCTTTCGATTTCACTCCAGACCAAGGCAGCGACGAAGGACATTTCCACCCTATAAAATCCGGCCAGATTCGTGTGGAAATTCAGTTTGCAAGCCAACCAGACCCCGCTACTGCTAATCCAACGTTGAACGTCATCCTGTATGCAGAATTCGATAACACCATAGAAATCAACAGTTTGAGAGAAGTCATTCTAGATTACTAGAAACCATGGAAGACTGTTATCCCTCTTTACCTAGTGGAGAAACTTTGGACATGGAATGTGAGGAGACCCTGGAAAAAGAAGAAGTAATCATGATGAAGTCGAGATGGCCAGAACAAGAAGCCCATTTAGTCTCCTGTTTTGCCAAACACTTGGTCGACAAAATGACGGAATTGATCAAGAAAAATTGCTATGGATGTCAAAACGATCATCCCAGTCAAATTCAACACGATAAATGCCTGATGTTGAGTCAAGAAGAAAAATTGGACGAGTATCTGGACGAAGCTTGGAGTCTCATCTCGGACAAAGACGTGTTGCACCAGTGGTATAAAGACTTGCGTGAACATTCTTGTCCACCATTAACCACTCAAGAGATCCATCGTATCGAAGCTCTCCTAAATCAGAGTGAGGAAACAGAACGAATAACCGTTTATTCGTCAGACATTTTCAAGCAAAAAGTCAGGATCGAATTGACGACGTATTATTACCTGTGAAGAAGAAAACAAATCAATGGATACCTGGGAACTTTATTACCTTTTGAACCACAGTTCGTATACAGCTTCTTGGAATCCTGTCGTCTGTGCTAAAGATGAACTCCCTCATCGCAAACCTAAAGACCATCAAGCTTACGTGATCAACACGGACGACAGTCATCTCCCAGGAACCCACTGGGTAGCCGTCTACTTTCCTCAAGAAGGATGTGTGGAATATTTCGATTCGTACGGATTGCCCCCTTAGGAAGACGATATCATTGACTTTATGAGAAGAAATGCTCAAACCACCCGATTCAATAATGTGAAATTACAAGGCACAGATTCTTTGGTGTGTGGACAATATTGTGTGTATTTTCTGCATCATCGCAGCCTGGGCTATTCCTTAGAACATTTAGTGACTCATTTTGATCCTCGTTCTTCTGCTAGAAATGATGTGAAAGTAGATCGATGGTTTTGTGACCATTATGCTTATCTTTTGTCTCAAGCTAGGAAACGTAGTGTCCATCAATGGCCTAATGATTTCCAACAGTGGAAATCACGATTTCATTCACAACGTTGTCAGCCTTGCTTAAAGTATATTGTACATTGAGAAAAAAATGTTAGTGATTTGAAAAAAATTGTTTGATGTTATAGTGTTGGATTATTGTTAAAAAATGTTAGAGTTGTTGTTGTTGTTGTTTAGTGTTAAGTGATTTTTGAATAAAAAATGTTGTGTTATGAAAAAATGCCTTTGTGGTTTGTTTAGCTATAAGAATGTTGGATTGATGCTCTTTTTTTCTTACTATCCCTCTCATGACACTCACTAAACGTTGCGGCTCGAAAACCGTGTGGGGGATGTTTTCCTTCACGTCCGCGCTTTGACTTTAAGAACCGGGTTATTTCCAGTCTAACCATCCATTGTCGACTCATCCTCCTAAGAAGATGTGCTCCAAACTAGCTAAACTCAACGAAGCCTACGTGAATTTGCATAGGGTCAGACACAGTCTGATACCAAAGCCAGAAGAAATAGAGAATGTGAGAATGCTAAAAATCACTGAAGACCTAATAGAAGAGCTCTTCAGAGAAGAAGTGAACAGGGAAAAAGAAGAATGGACAGAGAAGTACAGACTTCAGAGACAGCAGCAACAGCAGCAACAACAGCAACAACAGCAGCAACCTGAACCTGACAGAGGCTTTGTCGATTGCCGTATCGACACCAAAGAGTTCTTCTTCTCTTTCCGAAGAAGCAGACCTATTGCCAGAAAGTCTATCCTCAGAGGACATCGCATTCTTAGAAACTAAAAAAGAATGCCATAGCAAACAAAAAAACAGCCCTTTTCAGGGCTACCCCAATACTCTAGAAAAGAAATAACGATCGATTTGCCAACGTGTGTAGGTAGAGTAGTGTGAAAATAAACACTAACTCCTTTTAAAAATGTGAGGGTATGTGTTGGTGTGTTAGTGTTTGTAAGAGCTCAAGTAAGTTGGTGTGGATAGTAGATTAAAATGATGTTTTTTGGTGTTTGAGGTGTATATTTGGGGTTAGATTGAATTGATTTGAGTATGTGGATAGTCTATTGAAGTGATTTATAAAAAATTTTAAAATAGTGATGGGTAGCATAAAAAGTGAGTGAGTGTTTCTTTTAGGTCCGCGCGTTGTTGTTTTTTTTTGGTCATGATCTAGGTAAGATGAATTTTATGTTATTAGGGGGATGTTTTCCTTCACGTCCGCGCTTTCAGTATAAATTGAAACTCGTTCGGCAGTCCAGCTACCCTTGTTGATTGATCAACACCAAAAAATGAACACGAGACTTGAGAAACTGTTGGAGCTTCATGTGCATCTGGAATATGCCAGGCGCATATTAAATGAACTGGCCGCGGAAGCCATTGTCGAGGAGGGAAGGATAAGAGAGGAGGAGGAAAGAAGAAACAAAGAAGAGGAGGAGAGAAGATATAAAGAAGAAGAAGAAAGAAGATATAAAGAGGAAAGAAGAAACAAAGAAGAGGAGGAGGAAAAGGAGAGAAGAAAAAATTTCAAAATCCCAGAGAGCGAAAATTGGGATTCTGAAGCGACATATCCTGCCTCTGCTCTCTCCCCCCAAAAGGTAAAAAGTAACTGGGGGATAAGATGCGTATGTGGCGCCAGGCCTGGAAGGTGCCACCATTAACCAGGTGTCCATGAAGTTCCAAACAAAACAGCCCTTTTCAGGGCTACCCCAATACTCTAGAAAAGAAATAACGATCGATTTGCCAATGTGTGTAGGTAGAGTAGTGTGAATATAAACACTAACTCTTTATTAATAGTGGGAGTGTATGTGATGGTGTGTTTGTGTTTGTAAATGATGAAGTAAGTTTGTGTGAATAGTAGATTATGGGTTTATTTATTGATTCTTAGCGTATGTAGAGAGTATAGTTGAGGTTTATATTATATGAAATGAGAAAGTAAGGGGATGTTTTACTTCACGTACGCGCGATGTTAGTCATGATCTAGGTAAGATGAATTTTATGTTATTAGGGGGATGTTTTCCTTCACGTCCGCGCTTTCACTATAAGAACCCACAGTGTTCGTTGTTCAAACCATTCTGCAAAGAATAAAAAGAAGATGGCGTCAAACCAAATCGACAAAATACAAACCTTGCAAGACGTTTTAGACAACTTAGGAATAATGGAACAGATGCTATTAAGACTGGTTGAAGACCATTATTCCTATAGTCCCCATCGTGTGAAGATGGAAATTAATAACTTAAGGAAAGCAAAGGACAAGATTAGTGGTGTCATGAAAGAGATCAAGGAGGAGAAGGAGGATGAAGAGGAAAGAATAAGAATACGCAATTGGAACGAAAAAATTGAAAAAGAAGAAGAAAATGAAAAGAGGAAGAAAGAAGAGGAGGAAGAGAAGAAGAAAGAAGAGGAGGAGAAGAAAAAAAAGAAAGAGAAGAAGAGTGTAGGAGATAAAATAAGAACTTGGTGGAGGAAAAGAAGAAATTAGAAGAAGAAGAAGAAAACCCAAAGGCCCTTTTCAGGGCCAGCCATATTTCTCGAAAAGAGATAGCCTTTCCATTGCCTACCCCTTTTTTTTATTTTATTTTTTATTTTAGTTTTTATAAAAATAGAGACCCTCAATTTTACATAGACCTTATATAGTCCCAGGGGTTTTTGACCATGTTAAATTTACATAGACCCTATATTGTCCCACGATTTTTCTCCATGTTAATTTCCCTTGACGCTATATGTTCCCACGATTTTTCTCCATGTTAATTTCCCTTGACGCTATATGTTCCCAAGGGGGTCTGTAATGCTAATTCCCATTGACGCTATAATATCCCCCTTCACTACTATTAGCATTACATGACCCCTTGAGCAACTCTAGCGTCAAGGGAAATTTAACATGGAGAAAAATCGTGGGCAACTCTAGGGACAATGGGAATTTAACATAGAGTTTGGGTCTGTCTAGGGACAAGGGAAATTAACATGGTGAATAGAGTTTGGGCTTTTGGGATTTTTTTTTTTTTTTTAAAAGTTTTTTTAAATTTAAATTTAAATTTAAATTTAAATTTAAAAAAGGGGTAGGCAATGGAAAGGCTATCTCTTTTCGAGAAATATGGCTGGCCCTGAAAAGGGTCTTTGGGTTTATGTTAATGTATTCATTAACATAAATGGTACCGCATTGGTCTTCTTCTTGTCCTTAGGCTACGTCTCACTGTTGGTCCGTAAATCAGCACTCTTTTCAGGCATCCTTGTCTTTCTACGTAGATCCTACGTATCCACAGGCTGGTGTTTGTCCTGTGGACAACGGCCCACTTGGATCGGACATACATGGGTATGTCCGTCCGGAACATCATGGAAGACACAAGCGTAGAACATTGCACATCGGTCCACATCTTGAAGCGACGAGAACAGGTGAATCAATGCACTGAACTGCGTTTATTTATAGGTAGAGGCAGGATTGAAACGGATTGAGTTCATTCACCAATCCAAACACGCGTTACAAAATTCAGTCAGCCCGCATCCAATCCGAAGAGAGTAGTCTGTGACGTCAGTTGGTCTATATAGATTCGCTAGCGCTTGTGTGCAGTCAATCTATGCGACAGTGATTCAACATGACGGAAACTCAGAAAACGATCCAATGGGGTGCACCAGCAGGGGAGACTGCCCAAGGGAACCCGGACTTGCTTTCAGAAGAGGTACATTGGGATTTTGTGGATTTTCTTACCTCGCAAGAATTTGTTCCGGAACCTTCGTTACCTTCTTCATTACCGCAAGTGGAGAATTTTAGACAGAGACAGAAAGAAGAATTGGAGAAATTTATGCAACGACAAAAGGAAGCGGAACAAGCTTTTCTCCTACAGCAACAGCAACAGCAACAAGAAGAGGTAAGAAAAAAACAACAGCAACAACAGCAAGAAGAAGTAGCAGCAAAGAAACAAGAGGGTGAAAATCAAACGGCTACGGTACTGTTGGACATTTTAGCGGAGTTAAGAAGTTTGAAACAAATGTATCAGACTTCTTTATCACGACCGAAGAGAATACGACCTTCCCGAGCTAAACACGCCAACCCTGTGACTAAGCCTGTCGTACCACCCTTAGTGATTTCAACCCAATCATCAGAAGTAGGCCTTGGCCGTGGCAAAGGCTTAAGGCAGTTAAAGTTGATTGGTTAAACTCACTCCTACACCATAAAGAAAAAGGCCCTTTTCAGGGCCAGCCACATTTCTCGAAAAGAGATACAATTTCAATTTGTCAATAACTCAAAAATAAAACCACCCATTTTACCCTTATAGTACGTGTCTGTGTATGAGTGCTTGAGTGTAGCTTCTTATTTTAAAATCAAAAACTCAAAGACACTTACCTTATATCATTCATGTATTCTTTTATCCATTTTTTTACAATCCAATTCACAATTCACCACAGAACACTTTAAAAAGTTTGTACACTTCTTCTTTTTCATTATTTAGTCTCTCTGTTTTTTGAATTTCTTCACCGTTTTTTCCTCATTTTCTTCCCTTCTTCTTTTCTTCTCCTGTTTCTTTGCCTCTTTTAAATAGAATTGTCTTCTTTCTTCCTCTTCTTCCTCTGAAGAATCCCTCTCTTCTTCCGAAGAATCCCTCTCTTCTTTTGAAGAATCCTTCTTTTCTTCTGACTCCTCTTGTTTCTTTTTTGGGCAATCTGGAGACCAATTTTCTTTTTCTTTACAATAATAACAGATATCTTGACTTTTGTCTTTTTTAGCCCCTGTTTTTGTTCTTTTTTGACGGTCAGGACACTCTGAAGACCAATGCCCTTTCTTCTGACAGATATAGCAAGTATCTTGACTTTTATCTCGAAAGGAAGGAGAGTAGTCTGTCGGCTGGTCTGAAAAGAATTTTCTAATGACCCCTCGCAAAGCTCTGACGAAACGTTCCATCTGGGTAGTCTCTTCCATCGTTGTGCTCAGCTTGAGAGTGAAATGAATAGTGAAAGGACAAGACACACACCCTTTTTATATACGCTGGTTTGCCAAGACTATAAATTAGTCTATGGTGTTTAAACTTGAGTCATTTGACGTTTTGCACTCAAGATGAAACGATCCCATTCATTCGAGAAGAAAGAAGAAGAAGAAAGTAAGAGGCAGAAACGTGATCTATCGCCTCGTACTAGGGCTGAAATCTTGGCACAAATTCATGCCAGTGATTTTGAAGAGGACATGAGTGAACCAGAATCCGAACCCTCTAAACCAAGTTCACCACCCTTTGTCAACCCTGAAAAGTACTATTCCATTCGAGAGACGGAAAAGCGCTCCTCTAGAAAATTTAGAACCACGGCTTACACCTACACGGTGAAGTTTAAAGATTTCAAGTCCGAAGTACCCTTGCAGAAAACAGAAGGGTTTATCACCGAGATGTGGGATTCTTTGCTCACTGCACTCAAGCGACAATGTCAAGCCAAAGAAGACGATCGCTTGACACTATCCATAGATCACGACGGTTTGAAATCCCCTGTTTGGATCGAGTTTAGCAGACCCGCAGAACTGACCCCTTCCAAAGTCATGGACAAGATACAACACGTACAACAATCTAATGACCAGTTTGACATCACCGATGGTAAAGCCACACTGAAAATGGCCCACGTCTCTCCTCCTCAAGGGACAGGACGCAAAAAGATGTTATTGGTGGACGACCTTCGCAACACCAAAAAGAGTCTCGTCCGAATTAACAACCCTCAAGACCAGATGTGTTTAGCCAGGGCCATCGTGGTGGGACGAACCTATGCCAACAAGAACGACACGGTAGAATGGAAAAGAACCTGGAACACTATTCAACAATCCGACCGAGCCAAACAACGAAATGAAGCAGAACTCCTGTTGCAACAAGCTGGCCTGTCCAAAGACACACCCTGTGGCGTTCCTGAGATGCAAAAATTGCAAGATGCCCTAGCTCCACGCTACACCTTGAAAGTGCACCCTCAAGAAATGCGCGGGTCTCTGTTGTTTCGAGGCCAAGACTTTAAGGACGGAAAATACATTCATGTTTATCATCACGATGACCATTTCGATACCATTACCAGTATCACCGGATTCCTGGGATACAGATATTACTGTGAGAAATGTGACTATGGTTATAATAATCGAGAGCAACACAAGCATTGTGGATGGAAATGCCCAGGATGTTTGGCCTCTCCACCCTGTCTGAGCGAAGAACCAGTGCCTTGTTCGACTTGTTTGCGCACGTTTGTCAGCCCTACCTGTTACCAACAACATTTGAAAACACAAGGTTCACAAAAGAAATGTGCTTGTCAACTCCTGAGATTGTGCCCTACGTGTAGACAAGGCTTACGTACCAACAATGCCAAGGCACACGTATGTCGAGGAAAGAAAAAATGTCACATTTGTCACCACATCGTGGACTTGGAACACCAATGCTACGTGCAAAAATACCAACCCCCACCAGAGAAAGAGGATGGTCACAAGAAGAAAGGCAATTTCATCTTTTTCGATTTAGAATGCATGCAAGAGACTGGCATTCACATTCCTAATTTCTCCGTGGCTCATCGAGCGTGCGAGAAGTGCATTCAAGAACCTATCTTCAGTCATTGCCCTCACTGCAGCAAGATTCCTGGAGGACGTGAAAAAATCTTTCGGGGACCAAACACGTTAGCCGATTTTGCCCAATGGATCTTAGACCCCATCGACAAGACGTGGAGCCAAGAGGACATCGAACGTTACGGAGATTCTCATCGTCATGCCACGGTGATGGCTCACAATTTCTTCGGATACGATGGACAGTTTCTTTTGAGGTACTATACGGAACATGGCACCGAACGTCCTAAAGTGATTTTGAACGGAGCCAAAATCATTTTCATGCAAGTGGGACAAGTACAGTTTAAAGATTCGATGAGTTACTTGGCCATGCCTTTGAGCCGAATGCCTAAAACGTTTGGAATGACAGAAATGGCTAAAGGGTACTTTCCACACTTTTTCAATACGGAAGCCAATCAACATGCTGTTCTACCCCATTTGCCTGAGGCTCACTATTACGACCCCGACAACATGCGTACCGAACAACGAGAAGCTTTCTACGCTTGGCACCAAGCTCACGCCTCGGACCCTTTCGACTTTCAGGAAGAAATGCTAAAGTATTGTCGTTCCGACGTGGACATTTTACGGCGTTGCTGTGGAAAATTTCGAGAACTGTTCATGGAACACGGAGGGGTCGATCCTTTGAAAGAAGCTTGCACCATTGCCAAAGCGTGTTCCTTAGTGTACCGCCAACGATTCATGCCTGAACACACCGTGGCTGTCATCAGTCCTCAAACGACCCACTATGTCAAGCGTCAATACTCGGTCAAAGCCCTACGTTGGTTACATTACTTGTGCGACAAGGAAGACAAGTGGATTCAGCATGCCCGCAACGGAGGAGGCGAAAAGACCATCGGAACGTATTCGGTAGATGGCTGGGACTTGGAAAACCCCAAGATCGTGTACGAGTTTAACGGTTGCTTATTTCACGGATGTCCCGTCTGTTACCCTGACCGTGACACTAAAAATCAGTTTTTGCAACGAACCATGGAAGACTTGTACCAGGACACTTGTCAGCGACGCCTAAAGTTAGAACAGCAAGGATACCAAGTGGTGGAAATGTGGGAACACGAGTACGATCACCGTTTGAAAACCGATCCCGAGTTTAAACGCCTCGTGGAAAGTTACCAGTTCATGGACCCGCTGAACCCGAGGGATAGTTTGTACGGAGGAAGGACCAATGCCACCTGTTTGCTGTACCAAGCCGACGAAGAGAAAGGAGAAGAAATCAAATACTTGGACGTGTGTTCGCTGTATCCCTACGTGTGCAAATATTGTCGCTTTCCCGTAGGGCACCCGCAATTGTTGACGGAACACATCGACCTCAAAAACATTCGACAATACGAAGGCTTGATGAAGTGTAAAGTTTTGCCTCCCACTAACCTATACCATCCCGTCTTACCTCACCATTGTCAAGGCAAACTGATGTTTCCCTTGTGCCGTACTTGTGCCGAAACGTGCAACCAGGACCAACCTTGCCATCACAGCCAGGAAGAACGTGCCTTGACGGGAACCTGGGTCAGCGTGGAATTGTTCAAAGCTCTGGACATGGGATACCAACTGTTAGAAGTGTACGAAATTTGCCACTTTCCCAAGACACAACAGTACCACAAGGGTGACCCTACTCAGAGAGACATTTTCGCCGACTACGTGGATGCCTTTTTGAAACTGAAACAAGAAGTCAGCGGCTATCCTTCCTGGTGTCACACTCCTGAAGACCAAATACAATTCAAAGAGAAATACTATGCACAAGAAGGCATCTCTTTAGACCACATCGAAAAAAACGAAGGCAGGCGATCGTTTGCCAAAGTGATGTTAAATTGCTTGTGGGGTAAAATGGCACAACGACCGTGTTTACCCAAGACGGAATATTTGACAGAACCTTCCCGCTACTTCCAGATGATTCACGACAAAACCAAATACATGAAACACGTGGACGTCGTTCGAGAGGATTTGATCTTGGTCAATTACGAAGAAGATCTGGACTTTGTACAAGACGACCCTTTTGGAAATGTCATCATTGCGGCTTACGTGACAGCTCATGCTCGCTTAAAATTGTACGAAGCTTTAGAACTGTTAGAAGAACGCGTCCTGTACTTTGACACGGACAGTTGCATTTACATCCATCACCCGATTCAACAGCACCCTGACATCGAAGGAGACCGTTTAGGAGCCTGGACAGACGAGCATCCCGACGACAAGATTCTAAGTTTCGTCAGTGGTGGTCCCAAAACTTACGGCTACGAATACCGTAACAAACAAGGAGAAGTGCACACGACGTGCAAAGTGAAAGGACTGACTCTGAATCATCGTACCAGTCGAGTGGTCAACTTTGGGGTATTGAAAGAAGCCTTGCAATCGGGAGAGGATGGAAACTTTAAAGTGACCACTTATCAACCGAACAAGATTGTACGTTTACCCACTCACCACATCGTCAGTCGGCCCCTGGAAAAAATCTATCAAATCGTGTACCAGAAGCGAGTGAGACTTCCCAATCACTTTACGTTGCCGTACGGTCACATCGATATTGGTCAGCATATAAAAAGGGACAACGTCCAAGATCATTGTTCATTGAAGTAACTTACCATGTCGTTGACGAAGAAGAAACCAGATTGGTTAGGAGTCAAATGTTGGACATCACCGAGACCAGGGTTTTGAGGCTTGGACACAAGAGGTGGCCCAGTATGCACGAGAGTTATTCAAGGAAAAAAGTTACTTTTCAACCTGTGTTAGTGACGGTGCCAGAAGAACCCGTCACCCAGGACAGGACTGTCGTGGACAGGCCTGAAAGACCCTTTCGGGAGGATACTTGTGTGACCTTACCCCCTACTATAGAACTGGTTAGAACTTTACCCAAAACATGTTGTACAGACACTTGTGTTTATTCCACGTTCATGGTTATCATGTGCCTTTTATTCTTGTACTTAAGCCTTTGGCTTTTATGCATTTTTGTCTTTCGTATTCATGTTTGAAAAAAACATTCAATAAACGTGTTCTGAAAAAGTATATAAACTCTTGTCTTGTTTGTTTTTTCGTGTCACAAGTGACATTTCTCACACTATGGCTACCTCTGCTGTCTCTGCTCCCTCTTCCTCTACTGTCAAAGTCATCGACGAACACTTAGATCGTGCCAGTTGGGAGGCTTTGTATCTTCGCCATCCCTTTAACATGCTCATTGCTGGACCTAGCGGTTCAGGCAAAACCGAATTCGTCAAACGTTTGATCGAACATAAACATCATTTGATCGATCGACCCCCTCAACGAATCGTGTGGTGTTACAAAGAGTGGCAATCGGCGTACAGCCTCTTGCGAGAAAGTCAAGGCGATTCCATCGTGTTTGTGGAAGGCATTCCTAAAGAAGACGATGGCATCGTCTCTGACTCCCGTCTAACCCATTTGGTCATTTTCGACGACATGTTAGGAGAAGACGAAGAAGAAATTAAACTGTGGTTCACGCGCAAAGGGCATCACCGTAATGCCAGTGTCGTTTACATCACCCAAAATTTGTTTCAACAAAGTAAAGCCCATCGCACCATCAGTCTCAATGCGCATTACGTGGTCTTGTTTAAAAGCCCTCGAGATAAATCGCAAGTGCAAGTCTTAGCCAAACAGTTAGGAAAGCCTTGGCTGACTCAGGCGTACGACGATGCCACTCAAACGCCACACGCCTATTTCCTCGTCGATTTGAAACCTACGACTCCCGAGGATTTGCGATTTCGTACCCACTTGTTTCACCACTGGTGCCAAGACGGAGGGCCTGTCCTGTACACGTCTCCGTCCTCGACTTCATTTCACTCCCCATAAAAAAATCTATAAAAACCTCAGACCCTTTTTCGTCTGTCTCACACAGTGTGAACATGACGTCCCTTCAGTCGCATCTTCCCGTCAAATTGATTCGTGCCTTGTATGGCATCAGTCGAGAAAAAGATCCACAAACACGAGCTCGTGTCTTAGAAGCTAGTCTCAAAGAAGTCTTACGATGGTTCACGGTGACGGCACGTCAATTACTCCAAGGAATCATTCAGATTCCTCATCAAACCCAACGCTTTTTCGATCGAAACAAAGTCGCTTTGGTCCAACTGGCCGATCCCCGCATCGACACTCAAACCAAAAAACAAATCGTTTTGAAACCTGGAGGGAGCGGTACTCTAGGAGGGGTCATCATTCGCTCACTCTTAAGATGGGATCCTAATGCCCCCAAAGTTATACCCAAGACAAAAGTCCAACGAAGCCCCAAGAAGAAAAAGACCAGGTCCCCAAGGAGAACTTCTCCAGTGGCAGTGCCCTCCTCTGACCAGACACCACCACCCCGGAAAAAGAAAAGAAGCCCCCAGAAAAAGAAACAGAGAAATAGTCCCCAGAAAAAGAAAAGTCCACAGAAAACTAGTCGCAAGAGAGGCACTTCGGCCAGGACGCAACCTTACACTCGCAAACCACGACCTGCCACGGCGGTGACTGCGTCTCCGGCAGCCTCACGTTTGTCCACTTCTCCGTTAATGACACCCAGAACTGAAGAGTACTTGGAGACGTTGATCACACCAGGAACTTCTCCGTTGATGACCCCCAAAAGAACTTCCCCAGTGGCAGGACCTTCCAATTTAGTGGCAGTGGCTGCTTCTCACAAAGTACCTTCTCCCAAAATCAAAGTTCAAGAAAGATCGGGCATGTTACAAGGTTTACTGGATTTGTCCAAGCAAGAACTGGCTCGATTTAGTCCGTTACGTACCCCTGCACGACGTGTCATGCCTGTCCTCAAACTAATACGACGTCAAGACAATCAGTGGCGACGCGTTCCAGTATAAAAAGGCCTGTGACCAAGTCGGGGTATCAGTGTTTTTTGGTGCTCCTGAAGACTCAAAGATGTCACCCTCCAGAAAACCCCAAGGAAAGAAAAGGAAAGGACTGCCACCACGTTTAGCCAAACATGGGGACATGTTATCTGTCCTGTCCAAAGCTTCTCCACCCCTACGAAAAAAACTCATTCAAACGGCCTCCAAAGAGGTCATCGATACCGTGTGCGAATGTTGTTTGAACGTTTTGAAAGGCACGATCCCTTTGTCCAAACACCAGAAACAGTGCTTAGGCAAACATCGTCACGTTCTTCGCCAAATGGTTCAAAAGAAAATTCCCATTCGTCAAAAAAAGAAGATGTTAGTGCAACGTGGAGGTATTTTACCTCTCTTGTTAGGCCCCATACTGAAAGGAGTCTTGGGAACCATGTTGGGAGGACTGGTGGGAGCAAGATAAAAAGGCCTCGGAAGTTCCAAGATCTCAGAATCGACCCCTGACAATCCCATGGAAGGACGAAAACTAGCTTTAGTGCCTTACAAACGATGGATGGAATACCATCGGTGGCAAGAACAACACACCCCGCATTTACCTCCCAATCCCCATTTGAGCGAGATGTCCCAGTTACAACACGAATTGCAGTCCTTGATGGATTGCCAAGATTTGTCCGAAACAGAAAAATCGCAAAAGTACGGTCAACTCTTGCAACGACTGCAACTCTTTCACCAGAAAGCTTTAGACGAAACAGCTCTACCCACTCTGAAAGATTTTAAGACCTTGATGAAAAATCCAGCACCATCACCAGTACCAGTACCAGTACCACCAGTACCCGTGACCAAGACAGAAAAAGGAAAAGAAGAGGAAGGGTTTCAAACTCCACCAGAAAAAGTACAGAAGTTAACAACACCACCTACCTCCAGAATTGGATGGATTAAAAAGATGATGGCCACCCCTTCTTCCTCACAAGAGAAAAAGAAAGTGAAGACAGAAGTGAAGACAGAAGTGAAACAAGAACCGATATCCCCCGCTCAGACATCCTTCTCCTCTTCGACACCTATTGCTGGCCGCACACGCAAAGCATTGCAATCCAAGAAAATACCCCAAGAGAAAAAGAGTAGCATCCTCCAAGAGTGGGTGTCTTATTAACACACCAACCAACACAAAAAATGGAAAAAGTCTTAGCCAGCATTTACTACGATCCCTCCCATCCTGCAGGTTACGCAGGAGTTCAAAAATTGTATCGTGCTGCCAAAACGCGACTGAAAAGTCTCCGTTTACCTCAAGTGCAACGATGGTTACAAGAACAAGCTACCTACACTTTACACAAACCCATTCGACGCAAGTTTGCCAGAAGTCGCACCCGAGTGGAAGGCATCGATCATCAATGGCAAGCCGATTTAGCCGATGTATCTCATTTGGCCAGCTACAATCGTGGCTACAAATATTTGTTTTGTGTCATCGACGTCTTTTCCAAATTTGCCTGGGTCGTGCCCTTGACTTCCAAATCGAGCAGCGAGTTAGTGCGAGCCCTGCAACGGGTGTTGAAACAAAGCGGTCGTCACCCTCTTCGATGGCAAACGGACAAAGGCACCGAATTTCTGAACCAAGCTTTCCAAAAAGAATTAAAGAAACGTGACATTCATTTTTTTACCACCGAGAATCCCGAAACCAAAGCCAGCATCGTGGAACGTTTTCAACTCACTTTGAAAGAACGCATGTGGAAATATTTTACGCATCACCACACTCTGAAGTACATCGACATCTTACCGCACCTGGTGCAAGCGTACAACCAATCTTACCATCGAAGCATCGGACGTGCCCGCAAGACGTGACTCCCGACAACGAAGTGTTGGTGTTTGAGCGTCTGTTTGGTACGTCCCCGACGAGGGCTGTCCCCGAGAAAAGTGGAATGTTGGCCGTAGGAGATTGGGTGCGCATTGGCAAAACCAAACGCACTTTCGACAAAGGTTACTTACCTAACTGGACGACCGAATTGTTTCGCGTCACTGGACGAGTGCATGGCCGTCATCCTGCCGTCTATAAATTGGAAGACATGAACGGAGAAGTGCTCAAAGGAACGTTTTATTTGCCCGAGTTACAACGTGTCACCAAAAAAGAAGACGACGTGTACGACATCGAAAGCATTCTCGAACGCAGAACCCGTAAAGTGGGCAAACGACGTGTCAAAGAAGTCAAAGTACGTTGGAAAGGATATCCACCCAGTTTTGATTCTTGGATCGACGCTTCGCAAGTCATCGACTTTAAAAAGAAGTGACCATCATGCCTTTTCACACAGACGCAGCTACGTCGACCACTCCTCCTTCACCCAGTTCTTCTGTGCAAGATTTACAAAAACAACCCTTGTGGGTGTGGTGTGGAGAACGTGTGCCTAAAACGCAAATCGTCTTTTTCTGTCAAATCTTCGTGGTGTATTGTGTCATCGGGGCAGCCACGCCAATTTGAGTTTGCAACAAGGAGACAAACAATTGTGGACCATTTTATTGAGCAGTTGCATCGGTTACCTGCTTCCTAATCCCTCCCTGAAATTCACCTCCAACGGGAACCACGGGAACCTTGTGTCCAGTGCCAGTGCCAGTCACCACTCCAACCACAACCAGAACCCCATTTTGGGCGGAGACACGCCTCTGACGTCCACTAACCCCTCGGACAGCCACAGAACTCTGGAAATATGAGTCACCAAAACCAATTTTACTTAAACTTACCCAGTGACAGTTCCATGGAGGTGTTTCCCAAGAACACGTTGTGCTGTTACACGGCCAAATTACCTCAAGCCATCCCCTTAGATCACGAAGCCCATTGGGAAGTGGCTTTAGTAGAAATGATTCACCCGACCCAAGTCCTCAATGTCGTTCCCAATCAAAATTGTTTTGATGTGGAAATTCATGACGAACAATTGCAACAGTGGATGGATAGCAATGTCAAATATGACAAGAAAACCCGTACACAAAAGTACACCACCTATCACTTGTTCATTTCCCCAGGCTATTATTTTAGTGGTCAACATTTGGTCAGCACCATAGCCTCCAGGTTTAATGCCGTGTTTCTGAAACCTTTGGAGCATGTTAACAAAAGTGTCACCATGGGGTACCACAAAACAGCTCGTCGCTTCTTGATGAAATTTGAACGGAGTAAAATCCTGTCCATTTTATTTTGTCCTGAATTGTATGACATGTTGGGCGGAGACATGAACCTGAGAATGAGCATGATGAAGAAAAGCGAATTACCCATCGTTTACGACAACGAGTCTTTTAGCAAGTTATTTCGTGCCCCGGTAGAACTGAACCAAGGACTGAATTTGATGTTTGTGTACTCCGATGTGGTGGAGTATAACGTGGTGGGACACACCTCCGTACCGTTACTGCGTGTCATTCCTTTCAAAGTGGATTCTGCCACGAACACTCACGAGGAAGGTGGAAACACTTACCACGTCCACCGCGAATTTGTACATCCTCACTATTTGCCTGTCAGTAAGTCGTATTTGGACACGGTCAACATTACTATAAAAGGAGATTTGGGACAAAATATTTCATTCACCAAAGGAAAAGTCACGGTGAAACTCCATTTTCGAAAACGGTTTTCTCACGATTCGTAAGTCATGTATCCAGTGTACCGAGGGGTTGCTCGACAGCGAGGACACGGTTTAGGAGATATGTTAAAATCGGCCTTTCGTTCGGTGGCCCCGGTGTTGAAACCGATGGTGACACGCGGATTGCACGCCTTGAAAAATGCGGCACTGACGCAAGGCAAAGAATTTCTCCAAAATGTCATCATCGACAAACAAAACCCTAAAGAAGCCTTCATGAGGGCAGGCAAAAATGTCTTGCTGCAAACGGGCAAAGACATTTTAGGCCAACGAGAAACACCTATAAATGCCCTGCACGCTACCGAGTCAGGCATTCAGGAAGGACAAGGCAGAAAGAGACGACGAAGAAAACACCCTTTCACTAGACTTCAAGCGAGAAAGGCCAAGAAAAGAAGAACCGTTCGAGACTTAGACGTTTTCGATTATTGAGAAAAAAGAGACAAAAAAATGATGCACCGAGAATCTTGCGCTTGTTCCAAGACGGAACTGGATCTGTTTGCCATGCCCCCCACGATGATGACGATGCAAGAATCCCAGTGGGTGGAATTTCACCCCGTCTCCTCACTGACCGATTCCGCTCCCATCGAGTTTGAAATCAAAGGACAGCCCGAAGATTACATCGATCTGAATAGCAGTTACTTGTACCTGAAAGTCAAAATTCTAGATAAGACTGGAGGTGCTATAGACGATGAAGCAGTAGCTCCCGTCAACAATTTCATGCATTCCTTGTTCAGTGGAGTGGACTTGTACTTGAATAACAAACTGGTCAGTAGCAGCATGGATACTTACCCTTATCGTGCCTACCTGGAAAATCTCTTGACGTACGGAATAGATGCCAAGAACACTCATCTCAATGCCTGTGTGGTATGGGAAGCTGACGAACCTACCAAGTTTGAAATATTGGAAACTGATGAAAAGAAAGACAACAATGATGGATTTGTAGAACGAAGAAAGAGAATCACGGGAGCCGACACAAGTTTAGAACTGATGGATCGTTTGCATTTGGACATGTGGTTGCAAGAAAAGTATTTGCTGAACGGGGTGGATGTCCGCCTGAGACTGAATCGTAGCAGTGCCGCTTTCCATTTGATGGCTGATAGTGACGGTTACAAAACCAAAATCCTAGAAGCCAGACTCTACGTACGCCGTGTGGAAGTGTTACCTAAAGTGGGAAACGACATCAGTCAGACGTTGAGTAGAACGACTGCCAAGTATCCCATACGACGCGTGGAAGTGAAAACCTTCACCATTCCCAAGGGACAGCGATCCATGATCGAAGATCATCTGTTCCAAGGACAGTTACCCAAACGTTTGATCGTTGGTATCGTCGAGAATACAGCCTTCAACGGAGCTGCAGAAAAAAATCCTTTCTACTTTCAACACTTTGGCGTGTCCAAAATCGAAGTCAGTCGCGATGGCAAGACCTTGTGTACCCGACCTTTCGAACCTGACTTTACCAAGAAGAATTACTTGAGATCGTACTTGTCCCTGTACGAAGCCACCGGACAGTTAGGAACCAATACCAGTCACGGTATTACGTACGAGGATTATGCAGGAGGCTACGCTTTGTGGGCTTTCGATTTCACTCCAGACCAAGGCAGCGACGAGGGACATTTCCACCCTATAAAATCCGGCCAGATTCGTGTGGAAATTCAGTTTAAAGACCGAGACCCTGATGAAACGGTGAACGTCATCCTGTATGCAGAATTCGATAATACCATAGAAATCAACAGTTTGAGAGAAGTCATCCTAGATTACTAGAAACCATGGAAGACTGTTATCCCTCTTTACCTAGTGGAGAAACTTTAGGTGTTGGATTATTGTTAAAAAATGTTAGAGTTCTTGTTGTTTAGTGTTAAGTGATTTTTGAATAAAAAATGTTGTGTTTTGAAAAAAATGCCTTTGTCTTTTGTTTAGCTATAAGAATGTTGGATTGATGCTCTTTTTTTCTTACTATCCCTCTCATGACACTCACTAAACGTTGCGACTCAAAAACCGTGTGGGGGATGTTTTCCTTCACGTCCGCGCTTTGACTTTAAGAACCGGTTGTTTCCAGTCTAACCATCCATTGTCGACTCATCCTCCTAAGAAGATGTGCTCCAAACTAGCTAAACTCAACGAAGCCTACGTGAATTTGCATAGGGTCAGACACAGTCTGATACCAAAGCCAGAAGAAATAGAGAATGTGAGAATGTTAAAAATCACTGAAGACCTGATAGAAGAGCTCTTCAGAGAAGAAATGAACAGGGAAAAAGAAGAATGGACAGAGAAGTACAGACTTCAGAGACAGCAGCAACAACAACAACAAGAGCAGCAGCAGCAACCTGAACCTGACAGAGGCTTTGTCGATTGCCGTATCGACACCAAAGAGTTCTTCTTTTCTTTCCGAAGAAGCAGACCTATCGCCAGAAAGTCTATCCTCAGAGGACATCGCATTCTTAGAAACTAAAAAAAGAATGCCATAGCAAACAAAAAAAAACAGCCCTTTTCAGGGCTACCCCAATACTCTAGAAAAGAAATAACGATCGATTTGCCAATGTGTGTAGGTAGAGTAGTGTGAAAATAAACACTAACTCTTTTTTAAATAATGTGAGGGTATGTGTTTGTGTGTTAGTAAGTGCTTAAGTAAGTTGGTATGAATAGTAGATTAAAATCATGTTTTTTTTGGTGTTTGAGGTGTATATTTGGAGTTAGATTGGATTGCTTTGCGTATGTGGATAGTCTAATGAAGTGATTTATAAAAAATTTTAAAATAGTGATGGGTAGCATAAAAAAGTGAGTGAGTGTTTCTTTTAGGTCCGCGGGTTGTTGTTTTTGGTCATGATGTAGGTAACATCAATTTTAATTTTTTTAGGGGGATGTTTTCCTTCACGTCCGCGCTTTCACTATAAATTGAAACTCGCTGGGCAGTCTAGCTACCCTTGTTGATTGATCAACACCAAAAATGAACACGAGAGTGTCTAAACTGTTGGAACTTCATGTGCATCTGGAATATGCCAGGTGCCTGTTGAATGAACTGGCCGCGGAGGCCATTGTGGAGGAGTGAAGGATAAGAGAGGAGGAGGAAAGAAGAAAAAAAGAAGAAGAGGAGAGAAGATATAAAGAAGATGAGGAAAGAAGATACAAAGAGGAGGAGAGAAGAAACAAAGAAGAGGAGGAGAAGGAAAAGAAGAGAAGAAGAATAAATTTCAGAATCCCAGAGAGCGAAAATTGGGATTCTGAAGCGACATATCCTGCCTCTGCTCTCTTCCCCAAAAAAGTAAAAAGTAACTGGGGGATAAGATGTGTATGTGGCGCCAGGCCTGGAAGGTGCCACCATTAACCAGGTGTCCATGAAGTTCCAAAAAAACAGCCCTTTTCAGGGCTACCCAATACTCTAGAAAAGAAATAACGATCGATTTGCCAATGTGTGTAGGTAGAGTAGTGTGAATATAAACACTAACTCTTTTTTAAGATAGTGTGAGGGTATGTGTTTGTGTGTTGGTGCTTGTAAGAGCTAAGGTATGTTTGTGGGAATAGTAGATTATGGGTTTCTTTATTGTTTCTTAGCGTAGGTGAAGAGTATAGTTAGGGTTCTGTAAGCGCTCACGTACGATTGTGTGGATAGTAGATTATGGATTTTGTTTATTGTTTCTTAGCGTATGTGGAGAGTATAGTTTGGGTTTTGTAACCGCTCACGTACGATTGTGTGGATAGTAGATTATGGATTTGTTTATTGTTTCTTAGCGTATGTGTTTGTGTGTTTGTGTTTGTGTGTTTGTGTTTGTACCCGCTCACGTACGATTGTGTGGATAGTAGATTATGGATTTGTTTATTGTTTCTTAGCGTATGTGAAGAGTATAGTTTGGGTTTTGTAAGCGCTCACGTACGATTGTGTGGATATTAGATTATGGATTTTGTTTATTGTTTCTTAGCGTATGTGTTTGTGTGTTTGTGTGTTTGTGTTTGTGTGTTTGTGTTTGTACCCGCTCATTGAGTCATCCACCCTTGTGTCTTCCATGATGTTTAGGACGGACATGCTCATGTATGTCAGGTCCAAGTGGACTGTTGTTGATAGGACAGATACTAGTCAATGGATGAGGAGAGTTTACATAGAAAGACAAGGATGTCTCAAGAGGGTACTTGTGTATGGACCGGCAGTTAGAAGGAGTTTAAGAAGAAGAAGAAGAAGATGTGACAGATGCCATCTATGTTAATATTAATATTAACATAAACCCAAAGGCCCTTTTCAGGGCCAGCCATATTTCTCGAAAAGAGATAACCTTTCCATTGCCTACCCCTTTTTTTAAATTTAAATTTAAATTTAAATTTAAAAAAACTTTTTAAAAAAAAAAAAAAAAAAATCCCAAAAGCCCAAACTCTATTCCCCATGTTAATTTCCCTTGTCCCTAGACAGACCCAAACTCTATGTTAAATTCCCATTGTCCCTAGAGTTGCCCACGATTTTTCTCCATGTTAAATTTCCCTTGACGCTAGAGTTGCCCAAGGGGTCTTGTAATGCTAATTCCCATTGACGGTAAAGTGGCCCACTTAACTACTCACGAATATTAAGTTCTTGCATGGCAAGTGTCATGAGATAAAAGAGCCAAGTACAAGTATGAATGAGTTTGTGTAAAGAGTGCTGTACAATTCTTCGTATGCGTGATGTATAGTAGAAATTCTATCTTGTAATATGATTGGCTTGTTATGCGTACATGAACATGATTTAGAATTTTAACCTATCCTTGAAACACTCAGTTATTCACGGATTAAAGAGAAGTTGAGGTGTTTGGAGTTGGATTGGGATGACTGTGATTAGATGAGAGAAGCACTTACGCTTTTTTGCAGTCGAGAATACCCTAAAGTCCCTGGACTATGTTATACTTTGTTTCTCTCTTTGACACTGACGATGTAAGTACTGGTAATAATTTTGTTTTATTCACAAAACATAAATAATACCACATTGTACTGATTTCAACAGTTTTCAGAGAGCTGATAGAAATATTTTATGTTTTTAGCATGAAATGATCAATTTTGCAATCAAGAGAAAGGCTGCATTTGCTTATAATTTTGAATACTAAACTGCCATCAGTGCTACAAAACAAAATAATTTTTTTAAAAATATTTATTTGTCAATTTCAAACATTAAATTTATATGTTGCCATGTTGTAGGAAAATTCAAAAGTTTACAGATGACATTTAATGATTTTAACAACTGGAAAAAGTGTCTTAGTCCCGAATAGAAATATGATTATGGAAGGAAGGAAGGAATAAATTATGTGCTAGACACAGGTAAATGCACAAATTTACAATTGGCTAAATTTACAGTACTATTCGAACATCTTGTAAACATTACAAGATAAATCTACAATGATTAAAAAAACCAGATGCTGAAGTTATTGAGAAGAAAGTTAAATTTTACAGAGTAAATAATGATTCAGTAGATGAAGTAGCTGTTATTAAATCAATCCAAAAACGGTAAAATTTTATAAAAGTTGCAATCAGCCACATGTTTGAAAGGAATGAAGAGGCATTGAAAACTGCTAAAAAATGCAAGTACCAGTTATAGAGGGATCTTCTGAGAGCTTCTTGCAATCAATTACATAATATTTATCGGGTGTAAAATATCTTGATGTTTTGTAAAATTTTCAATGGTTGACAAAGAGTAGTACTTACGACTAAACATACCAAAATAGTAGTGTACCAAGCCTGCATTATCAACATGATCTTCCATGGCAGCAAGTCACGGCTACTGTATTGACACTAATAAATGAGGCTAAATAGCTTCACCTACACCGCCTCTGATGTATCCTTAGCATATCATGTGTCCATGTGTGTGTGTGATTTAGATTTTAAATGTAGATTCATCAGTTTATGTCATATCGCTACAATGGCTACAGTGTGGCAGTTGACAGTGATGTCAAGCACTGGGACATGATGCCGCAGACATGTGGCATCATGTCCCACCCAGTAACGTTGTCCTGACACCAGGTCAACCAGTCCAAACACTAACCTTTTAATTCTAAGCACCAAGTGAGGTAGTTGCTAGAACCATTTTGGAAAGTCTTTTTTATGAGGCGGCTGGGGTTCGAACCCATGACATCCCGCATCTGAGGTGGATGCTCTATCCAATTAGGCCACCAGAGCGGGTCCTCGGCGCCTCATGGAAGGATCAAGTTCCCAACACAGAAGTTCTTGAGTGTGCACACATCCCCAATATGTTCACAGTGCTAAGACAGAATTGCCTATGATGGATTGGACATACAAACCCAACAGATGATGGATGCATACCATATGTGGCAAGCTAATCTCTTGCAAAAGACTACTAAATTACCAACACCTGCGTTTCATAGATGTGTGTGAGACATCAGTGCTTTGAAAATTGATGAGGACAGCCGACACTGGCACAGGACCGAATTAGCCCGAGACACGAGGTCAACAAAGGACTTCAGAGATGCAAGTGACAGCAGTTGCAACTGGCATAGGAAAAATAAGCCTGCAGAAAGGACTAGATGCAACATATGGCAACCCAAGAAACCACCTATAAGTGTGGTAGATGCAACAGAGATTGTCTCTATAACCAATACAGACATTGCTTGTCACCCGACTACTTCACGGTGCAACTACAATGTCTTCTGAGAATGAAGGATGATTGATTACATGAATGTATATAAAAGATTGCTGAAATGGATGAACCCTATGTTTATGAGTCAGTGACAACAAAATTTTGAACAAAAAAAATAAAAGAACAATTGCAAATTAGTACATGGACATGACGCTCATTGATGAATCCAGATTCAAATGTCACTAGCAAGAAAATCTATTAAGTAATTAAATGAGAGTATCTACTCAATTCCCACCCACCACTGATGTCGGAAATAACTTCACATCTCTGAATGCTACTGTATATGGACAACATATGCATGCCATATAATAAATACATCTCTGATTTTAAGAAAATTGAGAATCACTCTAATTAGAGCTGCCAACCCAAATGATACTCATCAAGGGAATCTTTATACATTTTCAGGGTGATTTTAATTATTTCATGGATCATCACGCCCACCACTGGCAACAGTGAAACTTGAATTGCATGTTGTGCAAAATGCTGTACATGAATGACTTCCACGAGTCAGCATGGAAGCTATAAGAAGCTTGGAAAGTTATTTTTTCACTCTCAATTTCATCCAAAACTACCTTTTATTTGACATTGTAAAATGTTTTTCTTTAAATGAAACAAATTATTCTCCTGAATTTGTTTTGACTAAACTAATTTTTTTGGGAAGAAAAAAGAAAAATGCAGGTGTATGGGAGGAATGGTTAGAATTTGGGAGAGTCCTGTAAAAAAGGGATAATTGGAAGTCTAATTATATTAACAGTAGGGGATAAAGTTCCTCGTACATTGAAATAGTTTGATAACAAACAATACAAAAAGGACTGTTAACAATAACACAGAAAAAGGTGCCACAAAGCTTCCTTTGAGGAAGCAGAATGAATTTTCTAAGGCAATAATGTCTACTGCATTGTAAAATTTTACAAGAAATGTGTAAAGACAACAAATATACATGTATGTTTTAAAACTTTTTATTTGATTTCAGTTATTTTGGTATCCATAAAATACTATCTACTAAACTGTTAATTCATCAAGAACATAAATGGAAAAAATACTCACATAAAAAAAGTACAGTGCACTTGTACGATTTCTTTCCTCAGAAAATCATATTATAACATGAACAATAAACTTCAGCAATATTGTTTTATACTTTAATTGTACCCATTCCTAAGTTTTCGACATGTCATTATTTTTGTTGTTTTGGGCATAACACCATTTTTCAGCACATGATAGGCTATACATGTTAGCCAGTATAACTGGTAGAGGACGAACCCGGGAACATGTCACTCTTTGAATATCATACTGTGATGCCATAAAATGTAAACATATTGTATATACTCAACAACTAATACCAAGTAAAAGTGTAATGTTTTGCATAACAAAATATATTCTAACAATTATTCTTTCTCTACCAATGCATTAAACAAAATCGATCTTTCTAGCCATCTATTTTAATAATCTCATACCTCATTCTTGATGTGAAATTTATTAAATCTGTTCCTTAATTTCAAGATTTGCTACACAAGGTTTGCAAATTTTTTTTTAACAGTTGTTTTCCTTACAAAGGTGGTCATGAAAATATCACACGTCCTTGTGACTTGTGGTAATACTACTATCTCATATCCGTAAGATCTGTGGTAATTATAATATCACAGGTCCATGTGATCTGTGGTAATTATAATATCACAGGTTCATGTGATTTGTGGTGGTTATTATATCACAGGCCCATGTCATTTGTGGTAATTATAATTTCACAGGTCCATGTGATATGTGGTAATTATAATATCACTGGTATATGTGATTTGTGATAATTATAATATCACACATCAAAATGATCTGTGGTAATTATAATATCACACATCCAGATTTGTGGCATTCAGCAATTTTCGTCTATGTAAAAGAAACAAAATTTAATCAGATCTCAGTAGACTACACTCGTCTTTGCCACCATGCTTTATACAAAGTTCATTAGAAATGGACGGTAAATTAAATCTGACATGAAATGGATTTTTGGTAGAAGAATGTTCTAATTATTAATTTGAAAGAAATTTTAGAACTGCAACTTGTATTGCAGGCCATAGAAGTCTAAGGGCTGTTCAATTTAAATACACATGGTACCCTGGGAAGGCAGTATTATAAACATATATGCCAACTAATGTTGATTACAGAAGCAATTCATGTGATAATTATAATAATTCTAACTGCATCTATGGGGTACTACCTCACATTAAAAGTACCTCTCCTGGACTCCAAGCATATTTGCTGGAACCACCCAATCCTAGAAAATTGCATCGTTTGCCAGAACCAAAAGATACTGGTGCTCTATCACTTCTAAAACATAATTTCACTTTCAGAATTAGTTTTCAGTACATTTTCAACACGTCAACATTAAAATTACTTCTTCTATCTCTAAAAGAAACTACGAACTAAACTGTTCTATTGCAAAATGTATGCCACGATTGTCACTACTAACAACAGCCCAGACTAGAGCAGATGAATCTTCAAATAATGCGATGTTATCCAAACTATGAATGGTACTTCTAAACAGAGTCTGACTGGAGCTGATGAATCTTCAAATAATGAGATGTTATACAAGCTATGAATGATTCTTCTAAAGAGAGTCTGACTGGAGCTGATGAATCTCCAAATAATGAGATGTTATCCAAACTATGAATGGTACTTCTAAACAGTCTGACTGGAGCTGATGAATCTCCAAATAATGCGATGTTATCCAAACAATGAATGGTACTTCTAAACAGAGGCTGACTGGAGCTGATGAATCTCCAAATAATGAGATGTTATCCAAACAATGAATGGTACTTCTAAACAGAGGCTGACTGGAGCTGATGAATCTCCAAATAATGTGATGTTATCCAAACTATGAATGGTACTTCTAAACAGAGTCTGACTGGAGCTGATGAATCTTCAAATAATGTGATGTTATCCAAATTATGAATGGTATTTCTAAACAGAGTCTGACTGGAGCTGATGAATCTTCAACTAATAAGACATTATTCATAAAATGCAAAAGATGCACTTAATTTATCACTCATTAAATTCTTTATGTATTTTTGTAGCCATCTACAATATATACATGCAATAAAATGCTGTATAATTATTTCCACATTATGGTTGCTGACTGCACTTGTGCAAACTTAATGGGGTACATCCCCGCTGTAATATATTGTAAACATGACCAATTCGTTTTGTGAATTAGGTCATCTCTTTTCACGCACACATTTCCAAGTCAATGTTGATTGTTGCTCTTCAATCTTACTAAGAAAGCAGAGATGCTGCCAGAATTTTATCTAAAGGAGGTAGCTTCCCCTTTGTCACCAAGAAATATGGCGGGAAGTAACTTTCCTAGCTTTCTTAACGCTGAGTGCTAAGTGAGGCAGCTGCAAGTACCATTTTCATAAGTCTTTGGTATGACTTGGCCAGGGTTCAAACCAGTAACCTCCTGCATCCAAGGCTGATGCTCAAACTACATAGGCCACCAAAATAGTCAAATAAAAATTGTATCCTGCACAAGTTTAAACTAATTTGCAAGAGTTCTTGTGCATCAGTAACTTTTAAGTGCATGAATATCAAAACATTTTGCACAATTTGTGCACCCTGGCAGCAACTCGATGAAGGTGATTAATAACAACAATCAAAATTTAAAGCTGATACTTTTTGAGAACTAGTTGCTGATGAGAACTCTTAGGACACAAGTATGGAATATGGGTTAAAGATCATAACAGCATCATTATGTAATATGGGTTAAAGATCCTAACACCATCATTAATTAATATGGGTTAAAGGTCATAACACCATCATTACATAATATGGGTTAAAGGTCATAACACTATCATTATGGAATATAGGTTAAAGATCCTAACACCATCATTATGGAATATGGGTTAAAGGTCATAACACCATCATTACGTAATATGGGTTAAAGGTCATAACACCATCATTATGGAATATGGGTTAAAGGTCATAACAACATCATTAGGTAATATGGGTTAAAGGTCATAACAACATCATTAGGTAATATGGGTTAAAGGTCATAACACCATCATTATGGAATATGGGTTAAAGATCATAACACCATCATAATGGAACATGGGTTAAAGGTCATAACACCATCATTAGGTAATATGGGTTAAAGGTCATAACTATTTATGAAGAATTATAAACTAGCTAGTCTTAAACCAAGTGTCAAAATTTGTTTCTTCAAATAATCATGTACTAACAACATTAGATCTGACAGAACACACTGGCAGTGAAATTAGATTAGAATGGCCTCACTAATGTTACTGTATGCCGAATGTACTGGCAAAAAAACAAAGCTAAAGCAACCCTTATAATGTGACAGTAGATCTTGCAAAAGGCAGTGGATTTCAGGGATGGTCCTGGCTTTTAAAAAGCTGTCGCCAAAAAAATAGCCAACCTCAATATTTTGTCGCCAATTTTCAAAAAGTGTCGCCAAAAAAAGTAGTGTACATTTTTCCAAGTGTTAATTTAGTCTATTAATGTAACAGGCAATGAAAATTACAAAAGATGGACTAGTTAATACTTTAATTACAACAAGCATTAACAAAATGTTACAAAGTGTTACATGAAGATCCGTCGCGATTTTAGGGCTGCCCACTTGTTGAATGCAGTTTCAAAGTCTAATTTTTCACATCTGTACATGCTGCTGATTCTCATTAAATTCTCGAGAGATGAGATGCAGAGCTTATTTCTGATGTCAGTTTTTATGAAGTTCATCTTACTGAATCCACGTTCACAGTGTACAGTGCTGACAGGTGACACCAGTAGTCTCTCAGCAGCCCCCCCCCCCTTTATGGCTAGCTTCACAATGCTTGTAGCGAATTGCTTCCTAAACCCCAAGAATGATCACTGAATGCTGTATAAATTTTCTCGACAAGAAAAATAGGATCTCCATTCCCACGAATGAAACTTACTCGAGTCAACACCTGGCAATATTGGACCGTATATATAAGCATAAATTCACACCCAATTTAGGGATTCTTTCACTCCTGTATTTTGAGAAATAAATAATTATTATTAATTATGCAAAACTGTTTTTTTTTTTTATTTGCTATTTCTTGTTGCGGAGTTTAAGTCTCTGCAGCCGTAACACAGGACTGATGGCAAAAGGAAAAGATCAATGAGTAAAATGCTGCACTGGCGACAGATGTAATTGTGATTTAGATTGTTTCCATTTGCTTTGTATTTATACACAGTTGTCGGTACTTCAAAGCTTATCAGTTTTCTATGAAGGTTCAGCAAAACTATTGTATTGGTATATGTGTAAAAAAAAAAACAGAAGGATTAGCCATTCAATTAACTGTATCTGTTCTATTCGCGTCTTCAGAAGTCGGTCAGTTGTAGGTATAGTGCGGTAGCATGATTGACTGTATCGCAGCATACAGTACTCAGCCCAGATGTCAGCATAAGCAGATTATGATGTAACAATGCACTGTAAAGATGGGGTTGTCAATAAGAACAAAGGATTGTTTGTGTAACAGATTGATACCAATGCATTGCTTAGTCAAGTTTGTGGCTTCCTTTCGTTCTGCCTTTTAATTTATCCAGTCCAAATCCATGATTGTATGTACAAATTAAATAACCAAAAAGTATGTCGCCAAAAAAATCGCCAGATGGGATATTTTTGTCGCCAATAAGGAAAAAAAATCGCAATTTGCGACATTGGCGAAGCCCAGGACGATCCCTGGATTTGACAGCAAACCCAGGCCAGTTGCCCTGGTGTGTCCTTGCAAAAGGCAGTGGATCTGACACCAAACCCAGGCCAGCTGCCTTGGTGTGTCCTTGCGAAAGGCAGTGGATTTGATACCAAACCCAAGCCATCTGCCTTGGTGTCCTTACAAAAGGCACTTACCTCTGATCTACTCTTCATGCTTCTAATTGTGTGTTAAAAGTGCTGTTACAATCGTCCACAACAACTATTAATGAATAATAATGTGGTGGGCAAGGCAAATCAACTGTTAATATCTAGCTTTTATTTACAAAAATGATAAATGGTTACATTCATATTCTGCGTAAATAAATGTTCATATGAATTTAAAAAATTATGTTAAAACTTCATACACTTTCTTGCCAGATATATGATTATGATATAAAGAGATTGCAGAAGGCCTTTGAAGACAGCACTAAGGGAGGTAATTCCCGTCCATCACAGTATAATGATTATTATTTACTAACAATGTTTATGACTACAATGCTGACCACAATATCAACACAACTGATCATTATCTATCTAAGCAACTCTTACGAATATTAATAATTCATTACTCTGTATCTATGTATCTCTAATTATTAGCTAGGGTTAGAGGATTCAATAGGCATATTCAACATGGAAGCTGCTTTCGGAGTTAAGTAGCCATTCTCAACAAATTTTCCCCGTTTTTTCACTTGTTCTGCTTGCCACTGGACCTTCTTCTGATGCTGCTTGATGGTACTATTAACATACTCATCGATCATTTTCTCTGTCAGCACGCCATCCTCTGAAGCGTAGGCTGAAGCCTGCAGAGAAAAACATTGATGTATAAATACAAGTTATCGAGATGCAAAACTTGATTTTCATTAAAATTACTTTTGATGAAAATTACTGACATGTTCAAACTTTTAGTAGATCATAAGTCTGTTCCTGTCAGAAGAAGTCCAACCAGGTCTGACATCACTCACATGGCATTCATTGGTCTAAAAGACAGTTAAAGTAATAAGGCAGCTAACTTGGATTGAAGGACACAAATGTCAAGATAATTTCCAGCTATTTGGAAGATGCCTGTGGTATTTGACATGTTGTTTAGCTGTGTTTATACTTTGAGTAACTACAGCCAGAAATTTTATCCCTGCTGCAATGGAAGCCACAATATTGCTAAAGAGCCCAACACATTTTTCACAGAGTATTTCCTAAAAAAGCATTCCAAACAAGTCTGATTGAAATCATTTCTGGTGTTGTACAGAAAAAAATTTAATATATGTTTAACAAACACATGTTAGGGAGCAGCCTCAAGTAAGCTTTCATAAAGCATACCCTAACAAACATTTGCACGAAGTTTGTCAAAAACTGGCTGATTGTTTGAAAGAAACCAATGTTTCCAAGTAAAATATGTTTCGTCCAGAACACTTACCCAACCACAATATCCTAGGAGAACTACTACTATCTCTCACAAATCCCTCCCTCCCAGGTACTACGTTTAGCTAAAGGGAGCTAAAAGTTGTCTGCCAAGCTAGATGACAGTCAGGCAGAGTAATCTCCCCTTGTTATTAGGACTGCAGGGAAAACCACAACCTGTTAGTTACTACTTGAGTGGAAGGCATGCTCTCTTTGGATGTAACTGCAGTGAGGCTGAGAGGGTGTATATTTACTATGATTGGGTAAGTATTCTTGAAGAAACATTTAACTAGAAAAAATTAGTTTCTTTTTAAAATATGTTACCCAATCATAACACCTTAGGAGAATAGCTAAGAGGTGGAGGGAGGTACATCCCTAAGGGGATTCCATCTGTTGGGGCACAGCTTGAAATAGTTAAAAAATTTCCCCCGCAAATCCAGTGAAAGTCATGAAGCTGCATCTTCTGAAGTTGTCAAATGACTTGGAAGGATGACCATTCCAGATGTGGATATAGATCCCCCCCCCTCCCCTGGGCTGAATTGGGCCCTTTGAGATGACAGATGTCACAGATAAAAGTTTGAGAATGTTGACTCTGATCTCCACCACACATCTTAAAAGATGTCAGCTACAGAACAGTTCCAGTCGAATGTAATCCTGTTGGCAAGTGCTTTAACCTTGTGAGCCGAAATGCATAAGAAGTTCATTTCAGCTGATGTTATTTCTCGACAAGTAGACTGGATATCCGAATTAATCCAGGATGAGATAGTCTACATTTATATATCCTCCTGTTGTTATTGAAGTAAAAATAGGTGCCATCTCCTTGATGCAGCATCTCTTCTATTAAGGTAGACTTCCAAGTCCAAAATGGGTCATGTAGGTGGTGTTGAGCCTATGTGTCCTGATTAGACAAGTTTCATGACAAAAGTCTGGTTACCCATAGAAGGCAGCCTGTCCTTGGTGATGAAAGAGGAATGACCTGTCTTGTCAGAACTGCATGTAATTTGGGTCTCCTGATGTATTTGGTAATTCTGGCCACCACCGCTAATGCCATGAGGAAGCAGGACTTGTATGAAAGTTGCGTCAGAGATTCCCATGAGAGTGGCTGAAAAGATGTCTTGTTCAGCCAGGTTGATACCCAAGAAAAGTTGACCCAGAAAGCAATTAAGGGTACAAGTAAAATGTGATGACAATACCACCTGTAAGGAGAAGTATAAACATGTGGGCCTTCACATGTGTTGCTTGAATAGAGTGGGTGCAGAGCTATACCAAATTATGGTTACCTGGAAAATAGTGATAGCAGACATCTTAATTACAATACTACCTGTAAAGCAGGTCAAGGTCGGATCAACATGTAGAATCACTGAAGCACGATATTCCAAGGCTAAGGATGATGCGGTAATGGAAACTCACCTGTATGTACTAGAACTGATGGAATTATACATATATAAGGGGTTTCTTGTGGGCATAAAGACATACACACATACAAATATTGTAGCCTGTACCTATCTTGTGAAGTTGCATAGGTTACCCATATAAGTGACAAAGTGTTCTTTAAATATGGAATGCTTATGCAGATAAACATCACTCAAGAGTTGCCTATAGACACATGCATGAGCAAGACACGACTGAGTAAACCATGTACAGAAAGCTTACCTGTACTTATCAACTAGAGCAGAAGCAATACACAAATGTATACAAATGTCTTTATTACACAGACTTTCACATAACTGAGGCTCTGTTATAGATACATACAAAAGTAGGTGTGACAATATCCATTATGAGACCTGTAGGGAAAAAAGCCCACAGACTGCCTGTACAAGTAAAATCATTGAAGTTGGCATTCATAAGCAATGAATGCCTTGGAATAGATATTCCCCAATTTGTACCCATTCATAATGTAATTACATATATATCAGGAGTTTGTTTTTTATTTTTCCTTTTTTTATAAATATGCACCACAACAGGGGTCTCAAACATGTGGAACATGGGACGCATGTGGCCCATGGAATTATTTCCTGCAGCCCTCAGCCCTCAACAACACCCTGAATTTGAAAATTAATTAATAATGCAGACATTTTCTTCACAGCCAGTTAGTTGTGATAAAAATTTGGGTGGGCATATAATTCCTTGCCACAAAGCATAAAAGAATAGCATAATATATTACTCTAATTTTTTTCCTTCATTTTGACTCTACTTTTGCAATGCTGTATGACAACATTTCAATGATGCAGCCCTCGAGCAAATGTACTAGTCCTCATGTGGCCCTCGTAGTGATTTGAGTCTGAGACCTCTGCGGAAGAGGCTTGCAAATACATAAAAGTTATAACCCAAACTTATCGTGAAGTCACTTAGGCTCCCCATGCAAGTACCTGACTGTGTGACGACAACAAAGTGTTAGCAAATTGTAAAGGCAGAACTTTGTCTGCATAGGAAGAGAAAAAGTTGGAAATATAGATGAAGCATACTTTCCTTAGAAGTGAAAAACACCTCTAACCTTTAATGGTATATATTCCATGCAAAATTGGGCTTTTGTGAGGACTCTCATGATGAGAGCATGCTTCTTGGCACAAGCCTAAGAAGTAACTGAAGGGTTCATGGTTTTTGCTGCCAATCCTTAAATCTAAAGGCAGATCATTCGGCCTGACCACCATCTAGGTTGACAAACAACCTTTAGCTCCCTTAAGCTAAAGGTAGTATCTGGGTGGGCTGGATTTGTGAGGTAGTAGTGGTTCTCTTAAGGTATTACGAGTGGGAAATCTATTTAAAGAAGAAATTAAAAACTTGCATTTATTATGGTTGGTATGCAAGTCACACTGTTGCTGAGACAGCCATCCTCTGACAATATTTTGACAGAGCATATCCTGAGCAAACATGCCAAGTTTGATGAAAACTGGACGAACTTTTTGGAGAAGCTGAAGCTGAAAATAATTTTTCCATGCAGTTGCTATGAAAGCCACACTATTGCTTGTGTAGCTACCCCAGACATAATTTTGACAGAGCATGCACAATGGAACAGTCCTACTGAAATAGCCTTTCTAGACGAGTCAAAATCAGGTTTTTCAAGCCGATTCTAAGGCCACACCATTGCTAGAACCATCTTCCTTAACATAATTTTGATGCATGTTCTACAAAAGCATTCCAACCAAGTATAAACAAAACTGACTTGTTCTAAAAAAGAAATTGAAAACTAGTTTATCATATAGTTGGTATGGTAGCTAACTCCAGTATAATTCTGACAGTTCATTCAAACATTGCAATAACTTTAATTAAATCTAGTTGATTTATTCTAGTAAAGCTTAAAATTGGTTTTCGATATAGTTGCTATGTAAGTTACACCACTGCTATGGTTCTGATTAAAGCTAACTTAGCCATTCTGGATATGAACTCAAAAATAGGTTTATCCACCCAATTGCTAATGAAAACCAACTAATTTCAGGAAAGCCTAACCAGATACAATGTTTTAATGGAACATGTCCTAGAAAAGTATCCAACTAAGTTTAATAAAACTTGACTTAGGTGTTCTAAAGTAAAATAAAAAAGGGTTTTCTGTTTTTATTGCTATCGATGCTACACCAAGTGCTTGGTGAGCTAGCCAGAACACAATACTAGTAGTGTGTGTCCTGAGAAACAATCGTAACAAGTTTAATTCAAACTGGCCCAGCAATGACAGAGAAGAAGAAAAAATAGCGGTGTTGGCTGATGACACAGGATGGACAACACACACCAAATGCATGGACATGTGAGCTATAAATCTAACAAGTAAATATTTTGGGTTTCTATTTTCCATTGTCCGAGTATGAAAAGTGACGTTTGGAATTGTCATCTAGACAAAAAGTTCAAGATCTTGTACAGTTGGGCAGAAAATACATTGATATAAACAACTCCTTGAAGGCAACAGTATCATTGAAAGTATATAAAATGTAATTATGCTTGAAAGTGGGACATAGAAAGTATGACTATGATTGAAAGTAGGTCATAGAAAGTATGATTATGCTTTAAATAGGTCATAGATAGTATGATTATGCTTTACAGTGGGTCATAGAAAGTATGATTATGTTTGAAAGTGGGTCACATAAAGTAAGTTTATGCTTGAAAGTGGGTCATAGAACGTTGTTGTTGTTGTGGGGTTTAACGCCATTTTGCAACACACGATAGGCTATACATGGCGGCCAGTATTAATGGTGGAGGAAGAACCCGAGAAAACCTTGGAAAGAACCACTGACCCACGAGAAGCTACTGGCAAGCTTTCTCACATACCCACATTGGCTGAATCTTAGACTTGAACTGCCGCAGACAGAGGTGAGATGGCAGTGATCCGTAAAGAAGAGCGCTTTAGACCACTCGGGGCCCCGGGTCATAGAACGTAGGAATCTGCTCAAAAGTTGGTCATAGACAGTATGATTATGCTTGAAAGCTGGTCATAGAATGTACAATTATGCTCAAAAGTGGGTCACAGAAGGTACGTTTATTCTTGAAAGTGGGTCATAGAATGTACGATTATGCTCAAAAGTGGGAAAGTGGGTCAAAGAAAGTATGATAATGCTTGAAAGTGGGTCATAGAAAGTATGATTATGCTTCAAAGTGGGTCATAGAAAGGATGATTATGCTTGAAAGTGGGTCTTAGAAAGGACAATTATGCTTGAAAGTGGTCAAAGAAATCATGATTATGCTTGAAAGTGGGTCACAGAAAGTATGATTGTATTTGAAAGTGGGTCATAGAAAGTACGATTATGCTTAAAAGTTCACAGAAAGTGAAAAATTAAGTTTGAAAGTGGGGTATAACATCATGTATTTTTTTTTCTGCTCATGGTTGTGACCAATAGGGAGGTAATATTCAACAGTGTACTCTGGCGTTTTCAGGTAAAATTTAATTGAGCTGTTATTATACCTCATAACAGACTCATAAGAGATCAACTCCAAAATGCACGGACCCAAATCAACCATTAAATAATGCTCTAGCAGATCTGGGTCAATGCAGTTTATTACGAGAAATCAGTAAAACAAACAACAGACCCTGTCTGTTGGTGAATTATTTGATGGCAGATCAGGATGTATGCAGTTAGACCGGACTTGTAGTAGATACGGTATATAAGTCAAACTGCACTGGTATAAAAAAGCACAGCTACAATTTATTTAAGCCATGCAAGCACAATTATTTTCCTACCTGCCAAGCAACTCCCAACTTGGAAATCTCACGACCTGAGAGTCCCCCTGTTTTTGCAGCAATCTCCGAACACTTGGAACTGTAATCAAACTTGTCGACCTTCAGTCTCCTGCAACAACAAAAAATTAGTTCAAAATGTACTAAAAGTGAAACTGAAAAACAACCTGACCTTAACTTCAAAGCTTTTCTGAGAAATATGGATATTTTATTAAGTTTATTTCAAGGCTTGAGGATAATACACATTAATAAATAACAATAAAGAAAGGAGCTCCAAGTGTGTTATGGAATACAAATGTCTGCCCTGTATATGAAACTAAAGTGGATAGATGGATGGAGCAATGGATGGAAAAGTGTATCATTATATGCAACTTCTACATTTGTGATCTGGCATGCATGAATGAATGCTGTAGTTTAAAGCCATAAACATTACGATTTATATATATTTGCGTTTGTTGCTACATTAACATGTATTCGATTTAAATATGCATTACAGAGTGAAGAGATATTTATTCTCACATTCCTCTGTGTGTATTATTGTGTAATCCAGAGAGACACACAGATGTAGGATAGCTCTATCCTACCTCACACATGACCTTCATCCTGACCCGTGAACTATTTTGACTGTCATTTATGAGCAAAGTTACAAACACTTCCTGATTTCCATCATGACTTGAACATTCTTGCACTAAATCAAGATAAACATTAACAGCAACACATGTATGTACTAAAGTGAGCAGTGGTTAAAGTTGAAATGTCCTGCAAACAGGCCATTTCACTAAAGTGTCCCACAAAAAAGGCAGTTTCACTAAAATTAGTGTGTCTCACGAACAGGCCATTTCATTAAAGTTAAAATGTCCCATAAACAGGCCATTTGGCATTGGCTGACCTCGGACATGATTTTGGGCTTCCATAAAAAAAGCTGAAAATCTGAAAAGGGGGTTTGGGGGTCCTCCCCCAAAGGGGTTTCGAGGGGCAGTGCCCCCGATCCGAGGGTCCAGTGGGCCAAAGGCCCCTGTCCAAAAATGCATTTTACACTCATGAAAAGCTGCTCCTGGTGCAACTTATGATCATAATAAATAAAAAATAATCATTTGAAAAACTAACAAACTTACCAAAAATTTTCAACTTCAATAAATTCACAATCAATAAACTTTATTGTCACATGAATTTTTTCTCCAATACTATTGGTGCTTAAGTTATTTCATGTGCATGTCAGTGTTGACATCTTAATTAAGTCAATAAATAGTCATTTTTTGCTGCCAACATATTACACTTCTCTCTTTTCATAACAAATCTGTAAAATAAACACCCAAGTACATCACCTATATACAAATAATCCCATATATTCACTTGTCTTTTTTTCCACTGGACAAAACCTGTTGATATGCCAGTCGAGCTCTTTTTGCGGCTTTATCAAAGATTTCTTTAGCCTTCCTTTTTTGTCAACAATGACTTTGTTGGCTCAATGTGCAATCTTTTTTTCCTTCTCAATGAGAGCCTTTTTCCTTTCAAGCCCCAGCCTGTGTTGGCGACATGCAGTGCACATATTCTGACAGAGGGCTACATCTGTTCCAGACTCTTTCAACCACGACTTCCATAATTTATATCTTTATTGTAGAGGTCACAAAATGACAGTCCTCTAACATTCAGTTTTCTTATAAACTGACCAACTAATTTTCCTTCGACTTTTCGCTCCAGCCATTCCCATTTCCATACATTTTTTAAACCTTTCTCTAAACTTCTTGTGTCATGGTCTCTCTCAACAACTTGGGATGCCATTTTTTTGTAAGCACGCTTCTTCTTTCCATTGCCATCAGTTTCATTTACACGAAGATTCATTGGATGAATTTAAACTTTTGACCAATCAGAATACTCTTTACGAGAGTCATGGGCTAACTAATATATGCAGCAAATACATTACAAGGGTTGATGTGAATGGGACCGAACAGACCGCTTAAAAACCGGATCGGACATAATAAAAAATAAAACGGACTATATCAAGAAAAATCTATGAATATTTCACCTTGATTAATCCTATCAATAAGAGTGTACTTCATTCTAGAAGTCTGATACAGGTCCTTCATGTTATATTAATGATAACCTATCATATGAAAGAGTTTTACTATAAATATACTTTTTACCCTTTTGTTTATAGCGTTATGTTATAGAACTTGTTTACATTTGCAGCAGTTAACAAAATATAAATTAGTTTACAATTTATTGAAATTAATTTGGTAAAGCAGTTTTAAAAGATATTATCCATTCTTTGTGCTTCTAAGTGTAAATCGGACATAACTGATCCAAATAGCTTTTTAAAAACTTACCTCTTCCCTTCTGTAGCAGGTTTAAGGACGTATAAATCAAAATAACGCCGCACCATTCTTTCTCTTTCTTCTAATGTTGGGACATCAAATTCAACCATTTCGTCCAATCGGTCATTAATAGCCCAATCAAACTGTTCAGGTTGATTACTGGCTAAAACTAACATAAATCTGAAAAGTGAAGGAACAGGTTTTTATTTATATACACTTGTTGTATTTCATTAATTTAATATCCATTTATTCATTCAATCGCATACCTATTGCCCTAAGGAGTTAAATGAATAATAACCATCTCTGAAAACTTGCTTATAAAGTGAGTCAATACTCGCTTAGAATCGAGTTAATACTCATAAATCAAGTCAATACTCGCTTAAAAATCAAGTTCAGAGTTGCTTATAAATCGAGTCCATACTCGCTTATAAATCGAGTCTAACTGCAAACTACCCAAACCCAGATCTGCCACTGCATATGGTGCCAGCAGATCTGAACCTTTGCAGTTTGCAAGTACCAATAGTAACGATTATAACAAACAACAGATACTGATCTGCTTGCACATTATAAGATAGCCGGTTAGGGTATGTGTTGCTTTGAGGTGGACTTGACTACTATGTGAGTATGTATGGTAAATATGGAGTTCATGTTAAAATAGACAGAAACATGTATCAACTCTATTTGTTTACAGATTCTGAATATGGTTATCTGTAAGCAGAACTGTCTATACCATATATACTCAATTATAAGCTGATCCCAACTGTAAACAATACAGACCATGATTTGTTGTCACATCATGCACTAGCAAAGCTGGGTCTGTGCAGTCTGCAGTTTTGAATTATAAATGTGTATATATTATAGATATTCTGTACCTCTTTTTTCAATCTTCATACCAAATATTGACATGACAAACTACTTTTGTTTCTATGTCCCGAGTTGTACTGCCAGTAAAAACTGCTAAATATAGATACAGAATCACACTCTATATTTGTCAAATTCCTATACAATTTTAAACCTCAGCAATTTCCTGGTTAATTCTATGTAGTTTGGTAATATGTGTTTTGTAATTCTGTCCACCAATAGCAGTCATTATTTGTTATGCCCAATGTGCAGTTTTCTAAAATAAAGTTCTAAAATATGCAAGTAGCCTGAGATTGCACACCTGACATGTTGTCTAGCCAAATGCTGGATCTGGGTTAGCTAGATGCTTTGTCAAAACTTCTTTTAAAGAATTTCTTTACTTTTTAAAAAATAAATTTTCAGCATTTGCATTAAAATTTTATGGCAGAGCAGCATAAAAAATAAAGTCTAAAATTTAAACCAGGATGTTTAGTGTCAAATTTAGTTAAATTCTCTTGAGTGATGCTTTTGTAACTTGTGTGAAGTAATTTTTTATTTTTTAGCATCAACTGAAATACTACAAGGTGAAACAATGTCATAGTTATGTATACACTTGAAAGGACCTCATGCAAGGTTAGTTTCTTGCAAATACAGTCCAATTCATTTGAATTCTTTCCACTAAGTCTTCTCTAGGATTTGTTGTATATCTGACAACAGTGGCTATAATATGAGATTGGTATCATTCATACAGGCTATAATATGAGATTGGTATCATTCATACAGGCATTAATATGAGATTGGCATCATTCATACAGGCATTAATAAGAGATTGGTATCATTCATACAGGCATTAATAAGAGATTGGTATCAATCATACAGGCTATAATATGAGATTGGTATCATTCATACAGGCTATAATATGAGATTGGTAACATTCATACAGGCATTAATAAGAGATTGGTATCATTCATACAGGCTATAATATGAGATTGGTACCATTCAATCTTCCCATTAACCCTGATTAATTTCTAATAAATCTGATCAAATTCTGTTGAGGAGTCTTTTGGAAAGATGCTGTGAACAAATTAAAAAGTAATTTTTAAATATGATTGTCCCATATCTAAAGTTTCAAAAGAGTGGAAATTTAATTTGCGTTTTATGCTGCCATTGGTTGTGATCATAAGCAATAATGTTTTTCCTGCAAAAAGGAAATGTTCATGGCAATGTAAATATCTTCTGGTCACTTAGAAAAATGCTACAACCCAGCAGATTCCATTACATTTACTTAAGTTTGGTCCTTTGAAAAAAGTATTTTTTTTTTATTGATGACTGTAGCTAGCTTGCTTTTAAAAATAGGTGCATGTGTTACTGAAAATAGAACAAATTTGGAGTACAAAACAAATTCACGTTTGCTGTTTTGGCGGCAACATTAAATAATTAAACAATATGACTGATTTTGTTTCATTTCCTTAGTATTTATACAAAATGATCAGTGCTTCAAAGGTAACCAGTTTTCTTTGACGTTTCAGCAAAACAGTTTAGATTTTTTTTCTCAATTAGCTGTCATCTGGTTGACTGTAGATAGTCTGGTAGCAAGACTATTTGAGTGTTATCACAGAATACAGTACTCAAGCCATGTGTCAGCGGATCATGATTTGAGTGTTATCACAGAATATAGTACTCAAGCCATGTGTCAGCAGATCATGATTCAAGTGTTATCACAGAATACAGTACTCAAGCCATATATCAGCGGACCATGATTTAATAATGCAATGCTAAGATGGTTTGTCAATATGAAAAAGGGATCTGTTATGTAACAAAAGATAGATTCCACTGCATTTTATATCAAGTTTGCGGCTTCCTTTCATGGTGTATTTGAATTTCCAACCTCAAAACCCAAGATTGTAAACACACATTTAAACAGCCAACAAATGCTGTTGCAAAAAAAATTGTCAGATGGTATATTTCATTGCCAAGAAACAAAATCACAATCTGCATCATTGGAAAAGCCTTGCATGATCCTTGAATAAACTTTGTACACCTAAATTTCATACTTTTAGGAAGAAAAATATATTTTTTCATGTATGAAAAAAATACATGTATATGAAATTTCCAGTGCTGCATTATGATCATCTTGTATTAGAATTTATACAAGATTTCTGTCAAAAATGATAGTTAACTTTTTACACATCATTTTTTGTACTATGAAGAAGAAAAAATATTTTTTGTGTACAAGAAAAATATATGCATATGAAATTTCTGAAGCCATGCCAACTGAGTTACTTCTGAATTTTGCTATAACAGAACATGTTATAGCAGGGTCACACTATTTATCTTACTGCTATTTATCTTACAAGAGAGAAGTCATTACAGGTGTATTTGAGGGAGTGGATTTGTACAAAGACCAGCAGTAGAAATTTGTTTATGCTCGAGTCCATTCTATTTGTGTGCTCCCCTTCTCTTGACCATGTAGGAACTGTTCAAATTTGAACAGATGATTTTGATTGGATGTGGTGGCTTGCTGCTGAAGCCAATGAAATTCACTGACCCAAAGCACTGAAATATCTGATCGATCCACCAATATATGATTAACATATCAGAACCTTGGCTAACAAAGATGCCTGATCTGCCATTGCTTAATTTTGTTCTACAGAGTATAGCTAACAAACAGCATAAACCCAGATCTTCAGGTGTATTATGCAGTGGTAAGTCTGGGTCTATGCAGTGTGCATTTGGCCCTAATCTATAGGTAAGTACAATGTAATTTATCATTCATATATTTCCATTTCAGAAAGCAAAATATATTTATTGGGAGCTGCCCAAAGATGTTAAATTCTTTATATTTGGTGTCCAAAAACCAAACAGGAAAACTGATACTGCCACCCCCACATCCACTAATGAAGGTAAAACCAATGATGAAACCTATGAAAATGTTCTACCACGAAGCAAAAAGTCATTTTTTCCCTATCTTTACAGGTTCGGTAATCAATTGTTGGAAATTCATTATTGTTGGACTAGGTTTCATCAGAAACAGGTTTGTGGTTGAAAGTAAAACTACCCTCTTGTCTACATAAAGGACAAAATAGATTTTCTCCATACTTCTGTGATTAATAGACCGATGGACAAGATTGATGAAAATGTTATTATTAACATGGAAGAGACACAGACGTACTTTGATTTTCTCGCAGGTAAAATGGTGAACAAAGTAAGAATTGAAAGGGTTATCATATATACAACTGGCTTAGATTAGAGACAGGTTGCTGTCATTTTAGCCATTAACACTAAGAAATGGCATTAAAACCAAAACAGCCAAACTAAATGACAGTTTGCACTTTTATTAACATCAGCAACTCCACGAAAATAATACCAATCTTAAAAAGAAACTCACTTGTTTGATTGTTCTCCTGTTCTATATAAAAAGGCATTCAAAGTTGCTCTCATATCTTCACTTATTACTTCCTGAAAAGAAATTATGAACAATTAAAACACTCAATACTCTTACTATATTGGGCCTTTGACATAAAAAGACCTTGAACAAGGCATTTATCAGTTTGTAAAACTGCTAAACTTTTTAATGTATGCCGAATTGAAAACATGACAACTGTCATCAGGTATGGCCAGATTGCAAATCTGTTTTGTTACAAAGTAGAATGATTATATGATGTCTCTACACATTATATTAACTGACAGGCAATAGTTGCCAAGAAACATAGCTACATCTAAGGATTAATGCATGTCATAAAAAGCAACAAAAAATAGGCCACAATGATGCTTTTTGTTGTTGTTGTTGTTGTGGGGTTTAACGCCATTTTTCAGCACGATAGGCTATACATGGCGGCCAGTATTAATGGTGGAGGAAGAACCCGGAAAACCCCGGAAAGAACCACCGACCCACGAGAAGCTACTGGCAGGCTTTCTCACATGCCCACATTGGCTGAATCTTAGACTCGAACCGCCGCAGACAGAGGTGAGATGGCAGTGATCCGTAACGAAGAGCGCTTTAGACCACTTGGCCACTCGGGGCCCCACACAATGATGCACTTGTGACTGAAAGTTGTAGCAATCTTCACGATTTATTCACATTTCAAGTTATATAACTAGAATAGGCATGTGTATAAGAAACTGCACAGATTAATGCTGGTCTCTGGAGTGCAAAATGTGGGTCACTGTGATCTAGTCTTTAATATTAATACTCTTCATGACATGTTCAAAAAATTTCCTATGATGCACACTATGTAATTTCTTGCAGACTTTTTATTTTATGAACATTATTTGACCATATACTGACCAAGATGTGTGCTTAAATTTAAAAAAAATACTCATATATAAAATATAAATATAAACATTGATAATAATAAATTTGATCATGTGAATGGTTGATTTACTGAACATATTCTTTGACTCTTCTAATACTAGTTGTAATTACAAACCGAGTTCTGCTTTTCCACTCGTGTTTATAATTACTGAAGAGTGATAGTGATGTGCTTGTATTCACTTGATGTGCCCATGTGTGTTTAAAGTTCTTGTATGTGCTTGAATGCAGTGTTTGATGTGCTTGTATTCACTTGATGTGTCCATGTGTGTTTAAAGTTCTTGTATGTGCTTGAATGCAGTGTTTGATGTGCTTGTATTCATGTGCTTTTACGTGCCTGTATGTGCTTAAAGTGCTTGTATGTGCTGAAAGTACTTGCATGTGCTTTAAGTGCTTGCATACACTTGAAGTGCTTTTACATGCTTGTATGTACATAAAGTGTTCAAAGTACTTGTATGCACTTGAAGTGCTTTTACGTGCTTGTATGCACCTTATGTGCCTATATGTACTTGAAGTGCCTGTATGCACCTGAAGTTATTTTATGTACTTGAAGTGCCTGACTTGCTCATATGCACCTGAAATGCTTTTATGTGCTTGTTTGCACCTGAAGTGCTCTTACGTGCTTGTATACACCTGAAGTGCTTTTACATACTTGAAGTACTTGTCTGTGCTTGATCAAAACGATGGAAAACTAACTACAGTTAGAAAGTACAGACTTTCAAGGAAGAAATTCTGCAATATTCTCAACAGAACAGCATTTTCATTGAAGAGAAATGCCACTCTGCCACGAATAAAAGGTTGTTCAGGACTAAATTAGTTCTCTGAATATTCATTCACTACAAATGTTCCCTGTTTTTGTATATACCTATAAACAAAAATATCCTAAATGAAAAATTAGCACTGAATGAACTATCTTCAATAACTTTGACTTTTAAGCTCAGATATAAATTATATAAAATTAGTTTCAATAATCACTTATGCCAGTATTTTCACTATTTATATGCTGTGAATCCATGGGGGGGGGGGGGTGAAAGCAAAGAGAAGAACCAATTTATATGGATGTTTTTGATTGTTTTAATGGGATTCCTTTCATCTACTTTTGAGATGAAATTCCACTCCATTACCAATGCCAACGACCATCATTTCCTTATCTTAGTGTAAAAATTTCCAATCAGAAAAAAGTCCATGTCCTATACTATAATGGCTGCGAGACATAAATTACTGTATCAAGTATAGCAAGCAACCTTCAGAGTTAGTGTAACCTTGGCCAAAATGTAACAAGGTCAGTGCTAGAGTATGCTATTTGGCATCCAGAATAGGGTGAAATGGTCAAAACTGGGAGAAGTTAGTGGAAAGTAACAACAGTTATATTTAAAAAAGTCACTTCAAATGGTTCTTTCTGCATATTTTCATGTGAGATGATTATACAACTGATGAAATGCCACTAAAACTTTATAAAAATACTAAAACTTTTCTTATTTACTATGGCTGTTGTACAACCTCAAAATTAGTTACTATTAAAAATCAGCAATAGTTTCCCTAAAAGTCCTTTTTCCATACAGCAGTGGCATGAAATACTGGATAACATTAATATTTTTTAGTACTGGGAAAATGTGGAAACTTTAGGATAAAAAAAATCCAAAAGCAGTTTCTTCAGTTTTTGCTACTTATTACAGCAAATCCCTGTGATGTTGCTACCAGGCATGGGGCCGATTATGATGGTAATCAAATCCTTGCAATGTAGCTACCAGGCATAGGACCGATTATGATGGTAATCAAATACTTGTGATGTTGCTACCAGGCATAGGGCTGATTATGATGGTAATCAAATACTTGTGATGTTGCTACCAGGCATAGGGCCGATTATGATGGTAATCAAATCCTTGTGATGTTGCTACCAGGCATGGGGCCGATTATGATGGTAATCAAATACTTGTGATGTTGCTACCAGGCATAGGACTGATTATGATGGTAATCAAATACTTGTGATGTTGCTACCAGGCATAGGGCCGATTATGATGGTAATAAAATCCCTGTGAAGTTGCTACCAGGCATGGGGCCGATTATGATGGTAATAAAATCCCTGTGATGTTGCTACCAGGCATGGGGCCGATTATGATGGTAATAAAATCCATGTGATGTTGCTATCAGGCATAGGGCCGATTATGATGGAAATCAAATCCATGTGATGTTGCTACCAGGCATAGGGCCGATTATGATGGTAATCAAATCCTTGTGATGTTGCTACCAGGCATAGGGCCAATTATGATGGTAATCAAATACTTGTGATGCTGCTACCAGGCATGTCGCCGATTATGATGGTAATAAAATCCTTGTGATGTTGCTACCAGGCATAGGACCGATTATGATGGTAATCATAGCTGATTACATTGTGATCAGTAACTGTAATCGTAGATTTCAAGCATAGGGCCGATTATGATGGTAATAAAATCCTTGTGATATTGCTACCAGGCATAGGACCGATTATGATGGTAATCATAGCTGATTACATTGTGATCTGTAACTGTAATCATAGATTTCAGGCATAGGGCCGATTATGATGGTAATCATACCTGATTACACTGATCTATAACTGTAATCATAGATTTCAGAAGCTCTATGATCGTAATTGTTCTTTATTTGCAGTGTAACTGCATAGTGTAATCATGACTATAAATGATTACCACAAAAAACATTAAATTATATTCTTAATAATTATAAGAACAACGAAAGTTTCCATAAAGAAAAGACCACGATTGTTGACTATTACCATAAGGAATGGGTAATTTTAGGTGGCCAGTATACAAGATAATTTTTCTAAAGATAAACTTTGTCTTATAATTTAAGTTGACCATTTGTTAATTTTGTTAATGTTCCATTAGCAACTCTTTCATCAGGTAAAAGTTATAAGTTAAGCAGACTTCAAATAAATGTCTCATCCATTCAACTTTGTTATGGCTGATCTCACAAGATGATTACAGAAGCCAATTACTTTACTTGGCTTCTGAGCCCAAGTCCAATTGCTAAGATGATTTTAGAAGTGACTAAGATGATTACTGATGCAAAGCACTTTACTTTAATGAAGTGAATGTGATGTAAACAGTGCTAAGCAGTGCTCATTTGTCATATTAATATTTATGTAAATAATTGTCAACAAAATATTTTTCTTAAGTTTTACAATTTATGATATCTGCCCAGAACAAAAAAGATAGCAAGCAAATACAAAACCTTTGTAATCGTAATCATGGTTTCCAAATAAAGTATAATCATAATCACCAGTGCCAAACAACCTGTAATTGTAATTGAGCACCTGTAATCAATCATGCTTGGTTCCTACTTGAATAATATCAGGCTAATATTTTTCATAAATTCTCCACATCAGAAAAAGTAGTTTTCACAGAAAAACAAACTTTTCATTTGTTGCCTTTTGTTAATTATAGTACAACTACTTACTTGACTTCTCTTTCGTAGAAAAGCATCGGCCTCATCAACAAATAATAAAACACTGAAAAGGAGATAAAAACTTTTTAAAATTATGTCAAATCCATCTAAAAGGAATATAATTTATCAAGTAATGTACACACTTAACTGCCAATAACATATAATCAGACATGAAGTCACATAATATGCTAGCAGATCAGGGTCTATGCTAACAATTTTACTTGCAATTTCAAGAAACTTTTAACATGTTACAGAAGCAGATCTAGTTCAATACTGAATATGATAAAACAATTCTGGTTTTGTATTGTTCATTATACTGTGACAACACACATCTCGATCTGTAATGTTCATGAAACTGACAATGACAAAACACCTGGTTTATAATGTTAACGACACTGACAATGATACAACAAATCTGGGTTTGTAATATTCATGATACTGACATTGACAAAACACCTGGTTTATAATGTTAACGACACTGGCAATGATACAACAAATCTGGGTTTGTAATATTCATGATACTGACATTGACAAAACACCTGGTTTATAATGTTAACGACACTGACAACGATACAACAAATCTGGGTTTGTAATATTCATGATACTGACATGGACAAAACACATCTGGACCTATATTGTTCATTACACTGACAATAATAAACAAATCTGGATACATACGGCTAACACTGCTAAAACACATCTGGCTCTATACTGTTTGTTATGTTAAGAATGATAAAGCACATCTGCATATATACTGTTCGTTATGCTGACAATGATAAAACACATCTGGGTCTAAATTGTTTGTTATGTTTACCAAGATAATGTAACATATTAGGTCCATGTTGTGTACAGATGGATATACCTTCTACATAAGTAAAGATGGTACATTTTTAATGTCATAAAAAAAAGAATATTAATTCCATTAATTCACAAATTTCATTATAAAACACCATGATGGAAACAATTTGTAGATCATGTACAATCTTACCCTTTTATCAGGTATGCAGGTTAATCCAACAACATTAATGAAAACCATTCAAGTCAGGTAGATATGACTAAAGTGTACTATAATTCTCTAAAAATACTTAATTTGTTCTGCATATTTACACGTTAGAAACCCTATACATGTTAAATATTCTTTCTTCTCTAAACATGCTGGAGCAAAACCCTTCCATCATCATCAAAAGGGACAAATGAATGTACAGTATTAGACTATATTACTCACCCTCTTCTACTTGTCTGTGCCCAATCAAACACTTTGTGCATGGCACTAACCCCTTCTTTCCCCATTGGGGCTACATCACCCCCTGTCATAATGGCATAGTCCATCCCTGAGTGCTTAGCAAGGCTCTGCAGACACAAATTCAGATTCATTACAGTAATAATACAGTATATTCTCTAATTAACACTACTGGGGCATTACATTTTCTAAAAAGGGGGTGCTACAGGAGCAGAATAATGAAAGCTAAGGTTGCTCTTCTGATGTACTCTTATAATGACAACATGTACATCTGGGGTCATTCTGTCAATGACTTCAGTCATTGTAAATATCATCACAGTAATAATAATAATAATAATAATAATGACCTTATTTAAAAGAGGGTAACACAATTAGCTAAAAACTAATCTACCTTGAGGCCCTCATACAAAGGAATTTATTTATTTTAGCTGCATCTCTGAAGCCACTGGATATATCGGGTTTGGAATAAGGAAATAGAGTGGGCATTTCTAATCTCAACTGGAATACTATTCCAGAGCAGAGTTCCAGAGTACTGGAAACTTTTTAAAAATAACTCTTTATTAGGTTTGGGAATTTTATACTGTTTGGTAGACATGGATCGCAGGTGGGGAGTATTACCAGATTGCCTATACTGGAACAGTGATTGTAAATATTCAGGAGCACTATTATGAGATATCCTGTACATTAATTTGGCTTTTCTCAAACAGATTCGGTCTTTAATAGGTAATATTTTTTTAACCTACCAGCTAAATTTTCCTTGCCTTCTTTCTGGACTGATATTAGCCCAAATGCTCTTTTTTGAAGATGTGCCAGCTTTTATCATTTGAATTACCCAATACAGTATTACATAGGGTTGTATGTAACTATTATAAAATAATTTTCTGTGCCTTTCAGGGTGAAAATGTCTTATCCTACTGAGAAGACATAAACCTGAATTGATTTTTTTACTGATATGTTTGATGTGTTCAGTCCATGATAGGTTATTATTTACCAGAACACCAAGTAGTCTATCATGACAGATCATTAGCAAATTTGTATCCTTCAGACATAGTTCATCACTATCAAGATCTGTCCTTCTTTGCTGTGTTGAAATAAGTAATATTTTAGTTTTACCAGTATTTACCACCATGCCATTGCATGTGCACCAGTTTTCCAGTTTGTTTAGGGCATTCTGTAAAGAAATTTAGAGTTCATGCTTTGTGTTTTGGATGTCTGACAATGTTGTGTCATCTGCATAGAGATCTGTAGAAGATATAATTAAAATGATCAATCATTCAACACAATTTCCCATGCAGCAGCTGGTTGAAATACAACTGGTAAGTCTCTGAACATGCTGCCCAGCTTCTGTGTCATGTTTAACACTACACTAGTAGAGTGTTTGTGTGTGATTTAGATTTTCAACATAGCTTTAACGATTTTTCAGTCATATCGCTACGAAGTCTGCACAGTGTGATAGTTTATAGTGATGACTAGCACTGGGGCATCATGCTGCAGACATGTAGCATGATGTCACACCCAGTGAGCCTATTAATAATTTATATATACACACACACACACACACACACACACACACACACATACTTTGTAAAAGTATGATCAACCGAGACTTCTGCAGCAGTTTTTTGTAATTATGGATATGAAGCAGAGGGTTATTGAAAAGTGCAGGTTTTACACAGCACCATTTACATTTATGTTTTTAAAAAAGGGGATGGGGAATTTGGAAATATATGGTACACATATCTGTCTGTCCTTCCCAATTTTATTTTAACTGGTTATCTGTTATGATGTAGGAGTTGGAGGAATTTTGAATGATTATTGATTAGGAATACTGTATCATTGAAAAGCATTAGTTCAGTGTGGGGTGTGTGGATTATATTTTTAAATGAATAACGATAAGAACATTACCTATTCTACACATTGCCTCCCTAGTGTAAAAGGTATACCAGTCAAAGGAGTTTCAAAATGATAATTGAATTTCAACCCAAATTTATTCTCTTTACAGTGTATATGCTTTCTTTATGATCTGTTTAGAATATTTAATTAAAAAGAGGATAGAATACCAATAATTTGGATTGTGAATTCTGTATGGACTCCACTGTAAATCATGTTGGGTGAGGCATTTTACCAACTTCTTATAAAAAAAGTTATGAATTCATTCTTGTATAATTTGTAGCACAAAACAGTTTGCTTCTCCTCTTTACTATGCAATTAGTTTTTATTGTATTCAATACAAGTTTAATGTCTTTCAAGATCTTTTTCCTGCCCACATCTGATAGTGGAGGTTTTTTTCATACAGAAAAAAGAAAGTTACCGGCATACTGAACAAGACATTTGTGACGGATCTTACCTTGGCAAACATTGTTTTCCCTGTACCTGGGGGACCATACAACAGCAAATTTCTATAGTAACCTTTGTTCTTTTTGGTGTGTCTTGTTGCTATGGCAACATCACGGAGTCTCTCTTCTAATTCAGGCTAAGGAAATAAAAATAAAAGGTTTGAAATTGTGGTTTACAGCGCTGTCTATTTCTTTCTTGAGAGTAGGAAACTTATAGTATATAATCTGAGTCTAAATAACAGTCTAAATAACTGACTTACATAAATAATGTCCAAGCAAAGCAGTTGGAACAATATGCAACTGTTTCCACACTGCATAATCTCTCACAAAGAAATCTGTGTTATTAGGCGCAAGTGTTGTAATGCAATTTGTATTAACTGAAAAACTTTAGGTACCCCATAACCATTAGGTTCCATAAACTGCATATTTCTACTCTTTGTTAGGTTATCAAGTACTATCTTACAAACAAACATCTAGGTCTAAGAATTTTCATGTGACATACACAACTATTGTCTGATCATTAGAAGAAAAGATGTCTCCATGAACTAAAACTTTTTACCTTTGCAGTTAAAAGTCTCTACTCTTAGATATGATTATGCAGAAAGTCTGATGACAATCTACAATATAGAATATTTGGTTCTATGCCAAAAGGGGCAGAAGTCTTTTCAAATAACAAAGAGCCTGAGTTCCATGCAGACACAATATGAATGATAAAAACACAGCTTAAAAGTTTTGGATTTAATTGGGTGTACAATACAAGCAAAACAAAACATTTGGACAGAAAGTCAGAATATTGAGACAAGGGTCAGTCTTACCTTTAAGATTATTCCTTCTAAGGCATCTTCTGCTTTAGCGGTAAGTCTTTTAACAGTCTGAAAATAATAAGAAGATTGATGACCCTGTATAATATGTAATCGTTTGTAAGCAGTTAACTGCAAACAGCATAATATAAAGGGCCTATATTGTTTGTTCTTTGAATACTCCTAACAAAATGTATAGACCAATATCTGCCAGAGCACTATGTGACAGCAGATCTTCAACTAAACAGCTAGTATTTGGACTAGTATATGAGTATATATGGTAAAATGAAGCAATGATGCTACCACAGTCAAAGCAAACTTACTTAAATAATAATAATAATAATAATTGACTTAGTACAGTGCCTGATCTTTAGATAGAAGCTCAATAATAATAATAATAATAATTGACTTAGTACAGTGCCTAATTTTTTGAAGCTCAATAATAATAATAATAATAATAATAATAATAATAATAATAATAATAATTGACTTAGTAGTGTCTAATCATCAGAAGCTCAATAATAATTATAATAATAATAATAATAATAACTGACTTAGTACAGTGCCTAATCTTTAGATAGAAGCTCAATAATAATAATAATAATAACAATAATGCTAACTGACTTAGTACAGTGCCTAGTCTTTAGCTCAATAATAATAATAATAATAATAATAATAATTTACTTGGTACAGTGTCTCATCATCGGAAGCTCAATAATAATAATAATAATAATAATAACTGACTTAGTACAGTGCATAATCTTTAGAAGCTCTAACTGCTATTAGATAACATATAAAAAATATTCAACAATATGATTACATGAAATTACACACACACCAAAAACTATGCTGACAATAGTTAAGAAGTAAACATTATTAAGTCTTTAAGTCTGTTCATGTAGTTTTAAGAGCACTCTTGAATGAGATCATAGTGCCCTTGTGTCTAAGATTATGGGGCAATTCATTCCATGTAGATGGGCCCTGGTAGGCAAAATAATGTTGCCCATATAACTTCATATTAGCAGTGAGAACATAGAGAATGCAAGTGTCAGAAGAGTCTAAGTTCCTAGATTGGGTCTACACAAGGGTGAGATGAGATATATATATTGGACTCGCAGTCAACGAATAACAGCATAGTGAACAGATTGTGTGTTTCATTCTGGATCAAATGGGAATCCAATGAAGATTCAAGAGCAGAGGGAGGTGTGCTCAGTTCTTTGCACTCTAAGGATGATCTGAGCAGCAGTGTTCTCAACTTCGTAGTAGATACTGAGACAAACCAGATTGAAGTGAATTACAATCATCCAGTCTTGAAAGTACTAAGGAACACATGTGCATTAAATTAATGGCATCAACCAAAAGAAAATTGAGAATGGAGCTGATGAATTTCAGCTCCAGATATGCTGCCTTGCATATCTTCATTACATGTAGGTGTAATGAGTGCTAATTGTGGTTGTGGTGGTTTGTGGGTTTAACACTATTTTTTTAGCAAAGTAAAGGAAGAACTGCCCACTCACAGGAAGGCACTGGCAAGCTTTCACACATACCCATATTATCTTATGTCCGGTACTCAAACCCATTTGGAGAGAGGTGAGATGGCAGTGATCAGTAAAGTGAATGCCTTAGACCACTTGGCCTAATATGAATGAACCATAATATGAACAGCATAAGGTACAAAATAACAAAGATTGTGTGTCAAGTTGAAACTACATCAAGGTCCTCACCAAATTATTTGTTCTTACAGACTGTCAAAAACTCCAAACAAGTATTTAAATCTATAAATATTTAAATCGACAAATATATGTCTCCCATGTACAAATTTTCTCTTATACTTCAATAGCAACAACTGACAAATAAAAGGTTGTAGTAAATCATGTGTTCATGCAAAACAAAATCACAAGGAAAATATAAAGATATTAAATATATATCACGCACTACCTTGATTGGATGCCTCGCTGCCTGTAGTAAAGTTAGTCTTGAGGTTTCCCGAACAAGTGACGGCTTGCCAAGACGAGCTTCTGCATACCTAGCTGCCACTCCTGTGCCGTATTTGGCTCCATATATTCCAACTGCCAACAGGGTCAGACCTGCAGCCTAGAATGAATGTCCCAAAACGCTGTCAAATACTGACCTTTAATAAATCATCAATTTCAAATCAATGTGTGATATAGCTGAAAATAATCCCCACTAAGAGTTGACATGACAGGGTAATCTGACACAAAGCTGATGATACTGGAAAAATCCCCACTAAGAGTTGACGAGATGGGATAATCTGACAAAGCTGATGATACAGGAAAAATCCCCACTAAGAGTTGACGAGACGGTAATCTGATACAAAGCTGATGATACAGGAAAAATCCCCACTAAGAGTTGACGAGACAGGGTAATCTGACACAAAGCTCATGATACAGGAAAAATCCCAATCATTTCCAAGCAGAAGAAAAACAAGTCAATAAATCTAACTGCAAGAATGGAATTTCTTGTTTTGATGCCAACAAAGATAAAAGTAGGTCTCTATGCTTCACAAACGATATCTCATTTCTCTTTTAGGTCAATTGACTGTCAATAATAGTAACAATCTCTATGATGTTACATTCTGATGTCAACTCAGGCATACATGGGCAGTAAGATGCAATGCAGTATGAATAAATAATGCAGAGTTCCAAAAACAGTGAACAGAGAAAAAAAGGCTAATAAATTCAAGTTTGCTGAATCTTTATTGTCTATCTGCTTCCAATGTTTGTTAAAACATTATATCATATTCCCCCTTTCACCTGTCCATGTATGCACTTTCAGTTAAATGTTTTTAGACAAGGAAAAAAGAAAAAAATATTTTGTAAGAATATTTACCTTTGGATTTTTGTTTTTTTTATATTTATGATTGTGATAATTTAATTTAATATCATTATTCTGCCTAACAAACTTAGCAGTCCATTTTGGGTTGAGCTTTTTTGGTGTATTTAATTATTCAAAAATGTATTAACTGCCGTCTTGTTACATTGGCAAAGCATTAAACATTTTATATAATAAGACTATTAGCTTTTTGTGTTTCTATCACCCCAACAGAAATATATTCATACTGACTTGCAGTCCCAGTGTATATTATGTTTCCAGGCTTTATGACACCCTGTAGCAACCAAAATCAAAAGCAAATTACTGCACATTATGACAGCGTCAAACTCGTGTGGAAATAGAGACAACCTACCCAACGACTGAGCAAAATACTAAACCAAAACATTTCTGTCACATGGGTAAGAATGGCTGACATATCAATACAGTGACGTATTATTATTTATAACATTTATACGAGCTGTAATGAAACCAGTATTGTATACCATATGCATGGATAAAGAATGCTTACAATACACTGGAGAAATCAATTTTAGATCAGTGACATTAAATTACACGCAATTAAGTGATAATCAAAATATCAGAGCAGCATCTGCTACTGAAAACCTGCCAACACAGAAAAAACACACGTCAGAATGCAGAAATATAAAGCAGAAACTGAAATCTTTAAAACTCACAATTATTTAAATTTGTAGTTTAATGGTATTATGTATGTAAGTCTGCTGGACCATTCTTTCTACACTCCTCCCACCCCAGCAATGTTCAATGTATTAACTCATTCGGCCCTGGAGGTTTTTGTCATTTTTGCCTGAAAAGTGAGTAGGCAAAACATTTTGGGGGCCATTTCTGAATACATCCTAATACATCAACTTTAAACAGATTTTCCATTAACCTAATGCCTAGTTGTATTAGAAACATCGTTTTCCATTGGTTATTTGCTTGTGGATGAGCAGAAGGGTAAAGGTTGGGATTTATTTTTGTATTTTTTAAAAGGTTTTTGCTTAATAGACCCATCATTTTTGTATGGAGACCACTCTTTATTCCAAATGCCCACCTTATCCTAGATTTTGCAAAGGTTCTGTGTGTGCAGTTCAGAATGGTCTGCCATAGATCTGAGGCCAACAGGTCTAAAATCTGGACACAAAATAGGATTCAGACCATGAGGGAATTTTGAGTGAAAGCTTTTTTTATAGGTTTTCTCCCTGTATTTTGTAGTGCAACTAGAACATCCAGATTATTTGGTATAATTGTAGAGCTATATCTGTCTGCTTTTTTGTAATACCACCCATGTTGGTGTATCTTAAATGACCTTGATGCTGCAGAGCTCGGAAGTAGGGTACAGCCTCATCATGCCTACAGGCAGGATTGGGGATGAATGAGTTAATCTGCATCATTAAAATCTCTTCATTCTTGTTTTTTAAAAAAGGTCATTATTTTGAGAAAATACAGAAACTATATATACAATCTAAATCTGAAAAAAGTTGCAATCTAAAAATTACTGAAAAGTTTTGGAACTTCTTTTATCAAAGTGGCAGTCGTTATATGCATTGACACTGAATCGACAAACATATTCATGCAAATCAATAGTCTGTTGCCTTAAAAATATATATCATAAATAAAATCTTCTTCTTGAACATATATAAGGAAATATTTCATTTATTAAGTTCAATATTTTGTATTGTCCAGAGCCATAAATGTGCATAACAACATGCAGTGGCGAAATCAGTCTAGCATAACATTAACTTTGCTGTGAAGAACATACTAATGATGACCCCCCAAAAATGTCAATGGAAATTACATGCACATAAAATCAGACCACTGTCTGGAAGAAATCAGACAAGGCTGATTACTGATGCTAATGAAGGAACTTAAAGACTATTCAAATGGTGCTGACATGCTTAATGTCTGCTAAGGTTTGAGAAATTAAGTGCGAAATATTTATTTATTTATGATGGAGGCTGAGCAAGAAAACAGAAACATAGCCGAGTATATTTCTGTGTTTGAGAAAACTCCATAGAATAGTTCAAATAATTAAAGGGCACAAGTGGATATCAGTTTTGTGAGGTTTTAATAAATCCATCATGTATCCTATCATGAATAAAAGCAGCAATTAATTGACACTAACCCCTCTACCCAAGGGCAGATCACTCTTGACTAACTCCCAACAAGTGGACAGATCACTTTTTGCATTTTTGTTGCTTAAGACAGTGTTGGTAGGGCTGGATTTGCAAGGAAATAGTTGTGTATTATGATAAAGTAATGTACTTAAACAAGAAATCAAACCTGACTTGGGTAGTTTCAATGTAGGCCCTAGGCCAACTTCATTAAAGTCCATAAATTCCTTCAAATGTTATTCAGTGGAAATGGACAGGAAGGGCCATGTTCTAAATTAAATAAGGACAAAAATTCTGTAAAATGTTCTGGGAAATGGCAATTAAAGACCTGTCCAAACAATCTTAATTTCAATTCATTCAGTCCTTTCAAAATTAGGGAGTGGAGATCAAGTGAAATCAAGCTGTGTGCGCGTGTCCATACCATAAAAAAGGTGAAAACTGAAACTGACCTAGATCTTTGGCTCTACATAAAATACTATCATCTGCCAGTGCATCATGGAAAAGCATATTGTGGTCTGCAAGACTAATCGACTAATGCATCATGGGACAGCACAACTTGATTTAAATGTAAGCCCCTGATCTAGCAGTGTATGATGGAACTGTAGATCTTGGTCAACAAACACACTGATAAGCTTGTAGTGTATCATCAGACATCAGATCATCAAGAAAGCCTGGATTTGCCATTGAATCATGGGACAGCAGATCTTTGCATGCTAGCCCCTGATCTGCCAACAAATGTATTGACATTGATATACACATTTTGCCCCACTCAAGAATGTGGGTCAGGATTTAAGACGATTGTCTACAGTCCTTGATGGTGAGTACTGTCTAGAGTCATTGATGCTGTGTACTAAGTCCCTGATGTAAATTACTGTCTACAGTCATTAATGTCAAATACTCCTTGATGCTGCTTACTTTCGAGTCCTTGATGCTACTTACTGTCCACAGCATTTGATGGTACTTACTGTCAACAGTCTTTGAGGCAGATTACTGTCTACAGTCCTTGATGCTGAGTCATGTTTACAGTCCTTGACGCCAAATACTGTCTAGAGTACTTGATGATACTTACTGTTGTAGTCACTCTGCTCCAGTCTGAGATAAAAGCTTGAAATCCTGAACCTAAAACAGCCCCGGCTGTCCTGTGAAAATGATCATAATTAAATCAACACTCAAAATAGAACAGTTAAAAATAACAAAATATTAGCAACATAAGAAAAATATACCATTTTTAAAGTTGCTTGCCCCACACTTTACCCTTACCCCTTGACTGAAGCATCCACAAAAAATAAATTAGCAATGCAAGTACTTCTGTGTGAAAACTACAACATTGGACAAATGTGCATATTTTTTAAATTAGTTATGGATGCATGGTGTTACTTTTATTTGCAGTAATTGACAATCACTACAGAAACAGAGACAGAATTCATGTACATTTTTTTAAAAGAATTGTCAAGCAACTTTAATGTTAATCTCTGCTCTACTCACTTAATAGATTCCAGGACTGTCTGTCTCTGTTCTTGAGCCTTGAGTTTGATTTTGTCCCTAATTAGATCCTGGTTCTCCCGTTCAATTTTGGCTTTGCCCCGTAATTCAGCTTCAATCCTCTTCATGTCAGTCTTCAGCCTAAGCTCTGCCTCATACTCAAGTGTTGCTACAAGAAAAGTACATCATGATAACCTGTATGTACCACACAATCTTGGACAATCAAATTTAGCTTACAGAGATATTTCTCCATTTTTCTGATAAAGGGAACAAAAAATAGAGGGAAAACTGGACTAACTTTATTAAAAAATTTAATGCAAGAGAAGGAAAACAAATCTTAGCTCTTAATTAAATTCTTTTTAAATAATATGCAAAATATTATCTTAGTTTACATTTTAGAATAAGTTACAGAAACATTTTTATGTTCACTGACAGTAAATTATCTCCATGACATTATCTGAATGACAAATGTTCAAGTTGAAATCAGGGAAAAATAACTTCCCTTTTGAATTAATTATGCCTCTTCATGGAATCATGAAATAAATCTCTGAACTGAATTAAAGAACTTGCAATTCAACATCTCTAAATTCTGAAATTAATCTACAATTTTAGAGTGAAAACATTTCAAAATAATTTTAAAAATCACTAATAAATGTTCTATTCTTAGTAGAGAAATGTTGTTATAATAATAATAAGGTCTTTCTATAGCGCCTAATCTTTAGAAGCTCTAAGCGCTTTACAACATTAGAAAACACCTATAAGATAAAAGCATAATAATATTATTACAAAAACAAACACCATGAAATTAGAAAAACATTAAAAAATAAAAAACATGCTGAGAATATTTCAGGTAGGAAACATTATTAGGTCTTTAAGTTTGTTCTTGCAGTAAGTTTTGAGAGCCCTCTTGAATGTGATCACTGTCTTTGTGTTATTCCTAAGAAAAGCAGGGATATTATTGTTTCCCAACATCACTCAGATGACTTTAATGACACTTTGTAATAGATACATGGTTGGTACAAGCTTAAAATCAAGTGTTACTCTTTTCTTTTGCATAATTAATGCAGAATTCTCCAAAGATTTAATTTTTTTAAAAATACAGTTAATTTCTTTTCCCCATATTTGGGTTGCATGTGTGAGTGTCTGTATGATTAGGATTTTTAATGTAACTTTAACAATTTTTCAGTCATATGAAATCGTTACAATGTCTGCAGTGTGGCAGTTTATAGTGATGTCTAATACTGGGGCATCATGCTGCAGACATGTAGCATGACGTCTCACCCAGTCACATTATCCTGATCCCAGGCCGACCAGTCCTAACACTAACCTCTTAATGATGAGTGCCTAATGAGGCAGCTGTTAGTACCATTTTTATGTCTTTGGTATCACACAGCCGGGGTTGGAACCCATGACCTCCTGCATCCAAGGCGGACGCTCTAACCACTATACCACCAGAGTGGTCAATTTGGGTTGCAAAGATTTATTTACATTTGCATGATAAATACTTGCTTTGTGTATATATGCATTAAGATTTTACTTTGTTCTTCTTGCCCATTATGGTGGAAATTTCTTGAAAAAGTGTCAAAATGATGGTATTTTGAGAATTTAGTTAGCATTGTTTCTCCTCCAAATTCAGTTGGATGACTGCTTTGAAACTTTGTAGAAATTTAATAAAAAGCATCCTAAAATGTGGGGAAGGAGGACTTTGGGGAATTACTTCTCCTTATAAACCAGTTGGACAATTCTATTATTATTTTGTAAGCTAGATATCTGGCTTTTGTAGATGCATGACAAAATGCAAATATTTTTCTTAACAAATATTTTGGAAAGTTTCTTAAACAATTATCCAAGTAATGTGGTATCTCAAAAGTTTAGCTCATCATCACACAATGTACTGATGATTTTATCAAGCCTTTGTAGACTATAAATGTGGTTGGTCTGGATGTGAAATAAGGTCTGTTTTATTTCCCCATCTGGTCCATTTTTGGGGAGATTTATTGACAAAAAGTGTCAAAAAGGGAGATGTTTGAGAATTCAGCTTTTCCTAAATTGCTTGATGATTTCTATTTTATCTCTGCATGTAAGATAATGAGTGGAAATGTTGTCATACGCCACTCTGTATATTCATCCATCTGTGACAAACTTTGTCATGGCTTCTTATCTCATACCACTATAAAAAGTTAATAAAACTTTCCAGGCTAAATATGAGGTTGGTTTTTATATGTAAATGTTAATCTGTCGGGAAATTCACCCCAAAACAATTTAAAAGAAAAAGTGCCTATTGAGAATTCAATTCATCATTTCTCTTCTCACACTGAATATTTTGTAGGCTATATATGCAACTAGTGCAGATGTGCAACAATGTTTTTTTCTGGACTATTTTTGGGATTAGTTTTTTGAAAAATTTCCAAAAACTTTGGGTAGTTTGGGAATTCAGTTCATTTCTCCTGTGACACTCCTTGGAAGTTTTTTTTCAAATAGAAATGAGGGTTGCTGGTCATATAATTTCTTGCTAGAGGAAATTTAGGTTGCTTGTCATGTAAGGTCTTGAATGGGAGAAATTAGGTTGCTGGTCAAGTAAAAGTGAAGAAAAAAAACATTTAGAAGAATAAGCGTTTAGTGCAGAGATATGTATTTCTGTGATTGCATGCACATCTAGCTCGCTGATATTGCAAACCTTAAAACTCTTCACACACAATATTAAGCATGCTGATGTTGTGTCATTAACGCATGATCACACGCAATACTAAGCTTGCTCTATTTGTTGACCTTCAGCAAAATATTCACACTCAAGTGGCATTTATCTAACCCAAATCACAGTAGAATTCCAATGGCTGGACATGCAGATGTAATTCTAAATTATCTGCAACGGAGATGTCTCATGTGGCACCTTACAAATGTAACAGACTAATTAACACTGGTTGGATGAACAAGACCAGATCATGCACTACAATTCTGTATTTATAAAAACTGACATATCAGCCAAGTAAGACAGTCCAGAAAAGCAAATGCATATTTACCTTTCTTCATGGCCTCTTGTTTAGAAATTGACTCCTCCTGACGTCGTAAGTTCTCTTCCTGTATTTGCCTCTAAAAAGATAGACAATGTCTCCACTTTAAATCTACTATATATGAGAAAAAATTAAATATACCTGCAATATAGCAAAACATATTTGGCATGACTACCATTCTGCCGATACAGCAAAACTGTCCTGACTTACCAATCATTTTGACAATAAAATATGTGGTCTCTCAAAAGATTAAATATATTATCTCAGTATAACACTACATGCCAAAAAACCTAATATTCAATAAGTCTCAATGAAATTACTTGAGGAAACCAAATTGGTGATGGATGGATCAAAGGACAGAAAAACACAGATGAATGTGATTGTTAAAGGGATCTACAGTTAACACCTGACTTGCATGATAGCTGTATTACCAAAAGTAGTCATTTGATTTGAAATTGTTAAACTAAAAAATTTGGGCTCCACTGCCTTTATTTTCATTTTGAAATATATGTAAATTAACATTAATATCATTAATTTTAGCCATTTACGAATATTAATTATTTTATTACTTTAATCTTCACTAAAAAAGTTCAAAATAAGAAAATTCATAAGAAATTGTGTCAACGCAAAATTGTGTAAGCTGGCAAATGCTTGCACAACCTTGCACTTAGCTAAGACCTAATGGCTGCACAGTGATACATCTATTATAAGGTTTAGACAGGTGTCTGGTGCAGCAACCTGAAGAACTGTTTCTACGGATGTATCTGAAATGTACTGTATTAATTGCTGTTTGTAACATGTTTAATAGATGGCCATGCATATTTGTTACTGTATGTAGCATGGACATGTACTGCCATTCATTGTCTGTTTCAAGTAATTAAAGCCCATTATGGGCAACAATACAGAAGGTCCTGCTTCAACAAACTATCAACTTCTCAGTGGAAGGATCAGCAATATTTCACAAGTGAATGAAATTTATTCACTAAATGCTAGTTTTTACACATCTGTGATAGTTCAACCATGAGTGCTTCTTCACAACATTAGAGAATCCAAATAAACCATGCTGTTATTTGAATCAAGTTGCAAATTCAAGAAAACCTGAAATGTGGAACACTGACAGATTCCAATATTAGGACTCTGTGATCTTAAAATAAGAAAAGTGCGAGAAGCAACAAGCTTTGTAAAATTCAACAAGTAGTTTATTTCCCTAGAATACAAAGTGAACATGTAACAAAAAGAACTTAAGGTATTGCAAATCCCAAAAAATCCTAGAATTACCAACAAGTCCTAATGAATAAGGTTATGAAAAATCTTCCGTGGTATTCCAATTGTTGATGTGTCCGATGTGGCATGTAGTCTCTAACGTACTAATGGCCTGATTTGTACTGATGTGTCAAGAGCTTTTAATTTAATCACAGTAATATATTCCATGATTTCCTTGTCTGAATTCTCTATAATTCCAAGTTAATATCTCTTCAATTTCCCTGGAAAAACTCTTTAAAAATGAAAAAAAGATGTTACTGTTTCAAGAATCAAATCCAAAAATAATCCACAAATTAAATTGCAAAAGTTCTAGTAACAAATGTTCTAATAATTTCAAGTCTGAATCCTGATGGAAAATCCAAGAGGGATGACGATAACGTATGCTGTAGTCTGTACTGTGCTGTGTTCTTTTTACAATTCCTTGTAGAAATCCAAATGATGACACTGCGGTGTTAGAAATCCAAATTAAATGTAAGCAATGTCTTTCCAAAATTTCTGTGTGAGCACTCCTTAAAATATTTGTGGAGAAAAAGGAATTAACTCTACCTTCAGCAAGTACCTGCTGCCCTGCCCACTAAGCCTGATAAACAGCTGTTTGTAGGCTGAACCCCAGAGCATCATAATGGCTGCCTGAGTGAGAGCTTCTTGAGTTAGTGCACGTGCCATTTACATTTTCTATATCAATCTTGTCCCATGCAAACTATGTAATTTAATGAAAAATAAATCTTTTAATACTTAACAATGTTTTATGCCACTCATTTTTACCAACAAGTACATATAATCCACAGGAACCAATATTTATATTCACATATTTATAATTAAAAAAATATAACTCAATATATCTGTGTTTATAATATATGTTATATTACTTTTCTCACCACTATTTTTCACACCAATGTGTCCACTATTTTACTGCAGATTTAGTAATTTTTTATGATACTGCTTGAAGCACGTGAAAGAAATATATATCCCTTGTATTTTAATGTTGGTCTGAAACTGCTGTACAGTTGTCCACATTTACCGATCTCACGTGTTCCGACCAGATTTGATTGTCTCGCGTTTCATCCTCGGATTCAGATAAATCTGAAATGTCAGGTGTCGAAACAGGACTTATACTAATGTCCAATCCTTCATCTTGAATCTGATTAAAATCAATATCATCACTTTCAAATCCTTAAAAACTTCCATCAGAATCATCGTCGGAATACATGAATGTTGACATTTTGTTTTACTGTCACCATTGACCTCGTTTTCAATAGAATTTCCTGCTTATATGCTGTAAAACTTCTAATAGAATACGTTCATCATTTTATGTAAGAACTATTTTCATTGGCTAAATATTTAAAAAAAGAATGGATGTTTGTAATTTCATCCAATACAAAGCTTTAATATGAAACATGTATATACGTATCTGGGGTTTCCCAACCCTTTTGCCGGAAACGCATGTATGAGCCAGCCGGGATAGACAGAGTTTTATTAGCAGCTTGTATATGCGTCTCTGGGGTTACAAGGCTATTTTTATAGTCGCATATATGCGTCAGCAGAAGGTAATGA